>MU716071.1:6456-29335 GCA_026770625.1 Nicotiana glauca
TGATTTTATAAAATTGAGATTAAACTAACAATTACACTAATTAAAGTCTAAAAATTATTTAATAACTATTTTGTAGTAATTTTCAATTAAAATAATAGATGCTATTTTGATTTTTCTTTAATGTGTTTTTTCCAAAATGCATTAATACTAAAATGTAAAAATTAAAAATCCTAATGCATATGCATATTTTTGTATTTTTAATACGAGTTATTATGCAACCAATTATTACGAAGAATGCAACAAAATTCCTAAAATTGTAAAATCATTTTATTTGAATATTTTTTGGAATAATTTGCTTAGGGTAAAAATCACGTGCTCACAAGTAGTACTTAATGAAAATTGGATTTCCAACAATTAGCACAAATACGCACTTGTCACCTTACGTACAAGGCATTTCAATTAACAAATATACCAAATCCTAAGGGAAAAGTCCCCTACGCAAGGTTAGACAAGCCACTTACCTCGAAAAACCGCAAGTCAACCCGAAATCACGCTTTTGCCACGAGTATCCAATGCCAAATGGCCCAAATCTATTCAATTCAATAGCATATTGTAAATACCACCTCAAGTAACTGATTCCATAATTAAATTTTAAGCTAATACGTGAAATTAGGTAAAATGACCAAAATTTCTCTCAGGCCCACGTCTCGGAATCGGTTAAAATTTACATTTTCGAAATCCTCATACTCTCATGAGTCTATACATAACAAGAACACTAAAATCGAAGTTCAATTGGCCCCTCAAATTTTTATTTAAATTCTCTTAAATCCTAACCCCTAATTCTTAAATTGTTGGTCTAGATTCCATGATTTACTAGGTAGATTTCACATTAGAAATGAGTTTTAAGACCAAGAATCTTACCTCCAAGCGTTTCCCCCCGAATCCTTCTTTTATCACCTTCAAAGAGCTCCAAAAATGATTAGAAATGGTGGAAATAAACCTCCAAGTCGCGGAACCTCTTTTAAAATAATGCCCAGAAGTTTCCGCATCTGCGGTCATAAGACAGACTCTACGGTCCCGCTTTTGTGGAACAAATGTCGCATCTGCGGTTTCCCACTTAAAAGCCAAAAGTTGCATCTACGGCCCTTTACCCGCAGGTGCGGTACCGCTTCTGCGAAAAATATACCGCATCTGTGGTTCCTGAAGATATGGACAAAATTCTGCTTCTGCGGCCGCTTAGCCGCTTCTATGGTGCCGCACCTGCGGAACCCAAACCGCAGGTGCGGTTATGACAGCACCAACAGCTGAAGCTGCAACTTAAACTCCAAAATCTCCTCCGTCAACCATCCGAATTCACCCCGAGGCCCCCGGGACCTCAACCAAAGGCACCAACAAGTCACAAACCACTACCCAAACTTGTACCATTCCATAAAACACCTAAAACAACATCTAAACATCGAATTAACCATGGATTTAAGCCTAAGAACTCCAAAATCCTCAAAGATACGCTTTCGATCAAAAAGTCTATCAAACCTCGTCTGAACGACCTAAAATTTTGCACACACATCACATTCAACACTACGGAGCTACTCCAACTTTCAGAATTCCATTCCGACCCTCAGATCAAAATCTCACTATCGAACTGGAAACTTCAAAATTTGAACTTTTAGAATTTCAAGCCTAAATTAGCTACGGACCTCCAAAACACAATCCGACTACGCCCCTAAGCCCGAAATCACCCACCGGAGCTAACAGAACCATCATATTTTCATTCTGAGGCTGTCTTCACACTATTATGACTATGGAAACTTTCCAACACTTAAGCTCTCATTTAGGGACTAAGTGTTCCATAACTCTCCAAAACTCAAAACCGAACGTCCCGGCAAATCAAAATAGCAGAAATAAACTTGGGGAAAGCAGTTAATAGGGGATCGTGGCATTGATTCTTAAGACAACCTACCAGATCGTCACATCTTCCTACACTTAAACATTCGTTCATCCTCGAACGAGCATAGAGACATACCTGAAATAGTGAAAAGTTAAGGGTAACGGCTGCGCATATCCTGCTCGGTATCCCAGTTCGCCTCCTCGACCGGCTGACCCCGCCACTGAATCTTCGCTGATGCAATGTTCTTTGACCTCAGCCTTCTAACCTGACTGTCCAATACTGCCAATGGCTCCTCAACATAGGATAAATCCTTGTACAACTTGACTGAAATACAACTCGTGCGACAAATCACCTGATACCTCCGGAGCATCAAAACATGAAATACCGAATGAACTCCTGCAAGGCTGGGGGGTAAGGCAAGCTCATATGCAACCTCCTCAACTCGCCTCAATATCTCAAAAGGGCTAATAAACCTCAGACTCAACTTCCCTTTCTTCCCAAATCTCATAATGCCCTTCATAGTGAAACCCGAAGCAGAACTTGCTCTCCAACCATATAGGAAACATCACGAACCTCCCGGTCCGCATAGCTCTTCTGTCTGGACTGGGCTGTACAGAATCTATCCTGAATTACCTTAACCTTCTCCAAAGCATCCTGAACCAAGTCTGTGCCCAATAATCTAGCCTCACCTAGCTCGAACCAACCCATCGGACATCTATATCGCCTACCATATAAGGCCTCGTAAGGTGCCATCTGAATACTGGACTGATAACTGTTGTTGTAGGTGCCAATGGCAAGAACTAATCCCAAGAGCCCCCAAAATCAATCACACACGCATGGAGCATATCCTCAAGAATTTGAATAGTGCGATCGAACTGTCCGTCCGTCTGAGGGTGAAATGCTATGCTCAACTCCACCCGAGTACCCAACTCCTGCTGTATGGCTCTCTAGAATTGCGATATGAATTGAGTACCTTTGGCTAAAATGATGGAAACTAGAATACCATGCAGATGGATAATCTCCCGGATATAAATCTCCGCCAACCATTATGAGGAATAAGTAGTACACACAGGGATGAAATGCGCGGACTTGGTCAGCGGATCCACAATAACACAAATGGCATCGAACTTCTTCAAAGTCCGTGGGAGCCCAGATACACAGTCCATGGTGATTCGCTCCCACTTCCACTTTGGAATCTCTATTTGCTGAAGCAATCGACTCAGTCTCTGGTGCTCATACTTCACCTGCTGAAAATTAAGGCACCGAGCTACAAACCTAACTATATCCTTCTTCATCCACCTCCACCAATAGTGCTGTCTCAAATCCTTGTACATCTTCGCGGCACCCGGATGAATGGATTGCCACAAATTATCTGCCTCATCTAGAATCAGCTCCTGAAGCCCATCAATATTGGGTACACAAACCTGACCCTGCATCCTCAATACTCAATCCTCGCCAATGGTCACATCTTTGGCATCACCATGCTGAACTTTGTCCTTAAGGACAAGTAAATGAGGGTCATCATACTGCCGCTCCCTTATACGATCAAATAAGGAAGACCGAGAAACTACGCAATCTAGAACCTGACTAGGCTCCGAAAGATCCAATCTCACAAACTGGCTAGCTATGGCCGAACATACATTGCCATAAGCCTCTCTAATGCTGGTAGATAAGCCAAACTCCCTAAACTCTCCGCCCGATGACTCAAAGCATCGGCCACCACATTGTCCTTGCCCGGGTGATACAAAATAGTGATATCATAGTCCTTTAGAACCTCTAGCCACCTCCTCTGGTGAAAATTTAGATCCTTTTGCCTGAACAGGTGCTGCAAGCTCTGACGGTCAGATCTTCAAGGCATGAACAATGGCAGCTAACTCAAGATTATGGACATGATAATTCTTCTCATGTATCTTCAACTGTCTGGACGCATAGGCAGTCACCCTACCATCCTGCATCGATATCTCTCCAAGGCCAATTTTCGAGGCATCACAATAGACAGTATAAGACCCCGAACCGATAGGCAATATCAAAACTAGGGATGTAGTCAGGGCTGTCTTGAGCTTCTGAAAGCTCTCCTCACACTCTTCTGTCCACTGGAACGGAGCAACCTTCTGGGTTAGTCTGGTCATAAGGATTGCAATCGATGAAAACACCTCCACAAAACGATGGCAGTAACCCGCCAAACCAAGGAAACTACGGATCTATGTAGCTGAGAATGTTCTGGGACAACTCTGCACTGCCTCTACCTTTTTCGGATCCACCTGAATACCCTCTCTCGAGACCACATGACCCAAGAACGCCACAAAATCCAACCAAAACTCACATTTTGAAAACTTTGCATATAACTTCTTTTCCCTCAGATCCCAAAGCACTGTCCTCAGGTGTTGCTCATGATCTTCCCAACTGCAGGAATACACTAGAATATCATCAAGAAAGACAATGACAAAAGAGTCAAGATATGGCTGGAATACACTGCGCATCAGATGAATAAAGGCTTCTGGGGCATTGGTCAGCTCAAATGACATAACAAGAAATTCGTAATGACTATACCGAGTCCTAAAAGCAGTCTTCGGATATTTGGCTCCTGAATCTTCAACTGATGGTAACCTAAGCACAAGTCAATCTTAGAAATCACCCGTGCACCCTGAAGCTGGTCAAATAGATCATCAATACGAGGCAAAGGATAACGGTTCTTCATTGTAGCCTTGTTCAACTGGCGATAATCAATACATATACACATAGAACCAACCTTATTCTTCACAAACAAGACAGGAGCACCCCAAGGAAATACACTGGGTCGAATAAAACCCTTATCAAGTAATTCCTGCAACTGATCCTTCAACTCCTTCAACTCAGGGAGAGCCATACGATCTGAGGAATAGAAATGGGATGAGTGCCCGGCAACAAATCAATGCCAAAATCAATATCTCTATTAGGCGACATGCCTGGAAGATCAGCTAGAAACATATCGAAAAGGTCCCGTACTACTGGAACTGAATAAACTGAAGGGTTATCAATATTGACATCTCTCACATAGGCTAGATACGCATCATACCCCTTCTCAACCATACATTGAGCTTTAAGGAAAGAAATAACTCTACTGAGAGTGTGATGTAAAGCACCTTTCCACTCAACACGCAGCACACCTGACATAGTCAGTGTCACGATCTTGGTGTGACAATCAAGAATAGCATAATAGGGCGACAACTAGTCCATGCCCAAGATAATATGAAAGTCTATCATGCTAAGCAACAATAAATTTGCTCTGGTCTCAAAACCACTAAGAGCAACCAAACACGATCGATAAATGCGGTCCACAATAAAAGAATCTCCCACAGGAGTAGAAATGTAAATAGGGGAACTCAATGAATCCCGAGATACACCCAAATACGGAGCAAAATAAGAAGAAACATAAGAATAAGTGGAGACTAGATCGAATAGAACCGATGCATATCTATGACAAACCAGTATAATACATGTGATGATAGAATTAGAGGCAACAACCTCGGTATGGGCAAGAATGGCACAGTATCGGGCCTGGACTCCCCCCTAGGGAGACCTCTCCGTCCCCGACCTCCACCTCTAGCTGGCTGAGCAGGTGGAGTAGCAACTGGAGCTGTAACCATAGCCTGATAAATATGCGGGGCATGCTATGGCTGAGAAGTCTGTGGAGATGCACCCTTCTCAAGTCTGGGGCAATCCCTCACCATATAGTGTGTGACACTCAAAACACACTCTAGGAGGATGTGGTGGCTGTAACTGGCTTGGGCCAGGTCTACTGGACTGACCTCTAAAAGCACCCCACATAGGAGGCGCGCTAGATACTGGAGGTGCATAATAAGGCTCCTAAGGCCTAGGCGGAGCTGGAGCACTACTGGCTGCTGGAAGAGCTGAATTAATAGGGAGACTCATATAGCCCCTACCATGAAGACCTATAGCTGGGGTACGGGCACTATAGTAATGGCCCGATTCTCGAGACCTCTTGGCCTCCCTCTCCTCTCTCTCCCTAGCATGTATACCCTCTATCCTCCTAGCAATGCTCACCACCTGCTGATAAGGAATATCCATATCCAACTCATGAGACATGCTAGACCTGATGCTAGGAATAAGCCCCTCAATAAACCAACGAACCCTCTCGCAGACAGTAGAAACCAAGGCCGGTGCATGCCTAGCCAAGCTACTATAACGGACAGTCATAGCACCTTGAGGCAAACGCTCAAACTCGGTGTGCCATGCATCTCTTAGGCTCTGAGGAAAACTCTCTCAGATATAGATCTGAAAACTGGGTCCAAGTTAGCAAAGCAACCTCGTTCAGACTGTCTAACTCATAGTGCGCCACCACTCATAGGCACCTCCTCGAAGCTGGAAAGTAGCGAATGAAACCCCGCTCGATCCTAATATACCCATGGTATGGAGAATACGGTAGCACTCCTCCAAAAATCCCAGGGCATCCTCTGATGCTAGCCCACTGAATACAGGAGGATCATATTTCTTGAACCTGTCATGTCTCTGCTGCTCATCCACTGAAGCTGCTGCCCTGTCCTCTGGCTGAACTGGCACTGCAGGTGATACGGGAATAATCTCTGGGACCTAATCAACATGCATTTGCTACTCAGGAGTACGGGCGGTGGGAGTCTGTGCTCCTCCCCAAGCCTAGGATATGGTTGTAGCAAGGGGAAGCAACCTTGCCAGAGCTAAAGTGGTGTACATGCTCATAAACTATACCAGAGTCTCCTGAAGTGCTGGCATTGTAGCAGCGGTAGTTGTGTTAGGTGCCTGGGCTCCGAATGACACTGTTGGTGGCTCATCAATGGCAGCTCATCGATGGCAGCTTACGCAGGTGCTCTGGCTGCACCACGTGCTTGTCCCCCGGCCCCCGCCTCTAACGGTTATAGTAAGAGATGCGGGTGCCTGATCATCTTGGGTAGAATGTGTCTCCACTATCTGTCGGAGAATAGAAAGATAAAAGTTTAGAATTATGATATCAAAATCTCGCATGATAAGGAAATCAATAAAGTGGAATTTTCCTAATAATTACATAGCCTCTCATAGATAAGTACAGACGTCTTCATACAGATCAACGAGACTCTAATAAACCGGCTTGTGATCCATGACTTCTATGAACCTAGAGCTTTGGTACCAACTTGTCACAACCCCAGTGTGCCCTCCGTGAACTATTGTGACGGCACCTAGTCTCTATAACTAGGTAAGCCTAACAAATGTGGAAAATAAACTAAACTTGCGGAATAAATAAGAAAAAGCCAAAAATAATTGAAGGGAACAATATTTAAATGTCGCTTGGCATATACACACAACTTCTCAAAATCTAATACACTATCCCAAAACTCAAAAACTCACGGATCCACAAGCTGAGAACACACTACATAGCTCTAATCTCCAGAATGTCTAACAAGAACAAAAAAACAAATACAGAAGGGCTAAATAGTAAATGCAGGAATAGAAAGAGACTCCTCGGTCTGCGGACGCGGCAAATATACCTTGAAGTCCCGTAAAATTGCCTCGCCTCAAGAATGGTAAGCCTGAGCAGAGGTACCAGGATCTGCACATGAAAAACATGCACATAAAGGAATGAATGTGTACATCACAATGGTACTCAGTAAATGGCAAGCCTAACCTCGGTTGAAAAGTGACGAGGAAGGTCAGGTCCCTACTGAGGTTTAATAAAAGATATAATTCGGCAGTATAGAATAGAAAATAGTATAAGTATGAGCAACGGTGAAAGCAACACATATATAAAGGACAACCACAACTACGTAGAAATAATGTAAACACCGAAGGAAAATACAGCTCAACATTAACAATATCCACCGGGGACCTCGAGGATACAGTCCTAAAGTCCCAAAGATACATATCCAATAAGCTCTCGGGATACCGTCCCGTAGTCTAGCTCATAGTACACACAGATCTACCGGAATCCCTTTTTGTAATCCCAAACATAAATACCCAGTACTGGGGGAATCTACCGGGTGCATTCCTATAGTTCCATATAACTGTGTAGGGGGATCTACCAGAATCCCACATTCGTAGTCCAACATATAAACAGACAACAACAACAACAGGAGACATGCTCAGAAAACTGTCAAACTTCATATTAAGGAAAACAAATAGTCTAGCCTAGCATGCTGCACAAACTTTAGGTAAAGCAGTTAAACAATTAAGGCAATTTAATCACTTAGGCATGCTTTTACTAAGCTAACACAAGCTTTAAATAGTACAAGAACTAAACAGGGAAGTGAACATACTAGTAGTACTTAATGAAAATCGGATTTCCAACAATTAGCACAAATACGCACTTGTCACCTTACGTACAAGGCATTTCAATTAAAAAATATACCAAATACTAAGGAAAAAGTCCCCCACGCAAGGTTAGACAAGCTACTTACCTCGAAAAACTGAAAGTCAACCCGAAACCACGCTTTTGCCACGAGTATCCAACGCCAAATGGCCTAAATCTATTCAATTCAATTGCATATTGTAAATAACACCTCAAGTAACTGATTCCATAATTAAATTTTAAGCTAATACGTGAAATTAGATAAAATGACCAAAATTCCCCTCAGGCCCACATCTCGGAATTGGGTAAAATTTACATTTTCGAAATCCTCATACTCTCATGAGTCTATACATAATAAGAACACTAAAATCGAAGTTCGATTGACCCCTCAAAATTTCATTTAAATTCTCTTAAATCCTAACCCCTAATTCTTAAATTGTTGGTCTAGATTCCATGATTTACTAGGTAGATTTCACATTAGAAACGAGTTTTAAGACCATGATCTTACCTCCAAGCGTTTCACCTTAAATCCTTCTTCTATCCCCTTCAAAGAGCTCCAAAAACAATTAGAAATGGTAGAGGTAAACCCCCAAGTCGCGAAACCTCTTTTAAAATAATGCCCAACAGTTTTCGCATCTGCGAGATACGGTCCCGCTTCTGCGGAACAAATGTCGCATCTGCAGTTTCCCACTTAAAGGTCAAAATCTGCAGCTGCGGCCCTTTACCCGCAGGTGCGGTACCGCTTCTCCGAAAATATACCGCATCTGCGATTCCTGAAGAGCTGGCCAAAATTCTGCTTCTACGGTCGCTTAGCCGCTTCTGCAACACCGCACTTGCGGAACCCAAACCGCAGATTATGATAGCACCTGCAGCTGAAGCTGCAACTTAAACTCTAAAATCTCCTCCGTCAACCATCCGAATTCACCCCGAGGCCCCCAGGACCTTAACCAAAGGCACGAACAAGTCACAAACCACTACCCAAACTTGTACCAATCCTTAAAACACCTAAAACAACATCAAAACCTTGAATTAACCATGGATTTAAGCCTAAGAACTCCAAAAATCCTTAAAAATACACTTTCAATCAAAATGTCTATCAAATCTCATCAGAACGACCTAAAATTTTACACACACATCACATTCAACACTATGGAGCTACTCCAACTTTCGCTATTCTATTTCGACCCTCGGATCAAAATCTCACTATTAAACCGGAAACTTCAAAATTCAACCTTTCGGCATTTCAAGCCTAAATTAGCTACAGACATCTAAAACACAATCTAACCACTCCTCTAAGCCCGAAATCACCCAACGGAGCTAACAAAATCATCACATTTCCATTCCGAGGCCGTCTTCACACTGTTATGGATACGGTCAACTTTCCAACACTTAAGTTATCATTTAGGGACTAAGTGTCCTATAACTCTCCGAAACTAATATGAGTGGTTTAATAGCATTAACTCTTAAGACGACCTGCCAGGTCGTCATATAATAGGAGTGGTTTTCAACTGTTTCTTGAGAAGTTCAAAAGCTTTCAACAACCCTCATTGAACACGGTCTTGGCATCCTTTTCCAAAAGCTTGCATAAAGGTTTCACTACCTTAGAAAAATCCTTAATGAATCTCCGGTAGAACCCCGCATGCCCAAGAAAACTTCTAGCCCCCTTGACATAAGTAAGGGAAAGGAGCCTTGAAATCACCTCAATTTTAGCTTTGTCTACCTATATACCATGCTTTGATATTTATGGCCAAGGACTATGCCCTCCTCAACCATGAAGTGATATTTTTCCCAGTTGAGCATCAGATTTGTTTCTTCACACCGGGCCAACACCCTATTAAGATTCTTCAAACATTAATTAAACAAGTCTCCCACAACACTAAAGTCGTCTATAAATATCTCCAAAATGTCCTCCACCATGTCGGTGAATATGGCCATCATACACCGTTAGGAATGTAGCCGGTACATTACATAATCCAAATGACATCCTAAAAAAGGCAAAGGTACCATATGGGCAAGTGAATGTGGTCTTCTACTAATCTTTCGGAGCAATCAAAATTTGGTTGTACCCAAAATACCCATCCAAGAAACAGTAGAAGGCATGCCCAACAAGTCTGTCTAACATCTGGTCAAGAAAAGGCAAAGGAAAGTGATCCTTGCGGGTCACTTTATTCAACTTGCTGTAATCCATGCACACCCTCCATCTGGTGACTGTCCTTCTAGGAATTATCTCATTTTGTGCATTGGTAACCATGGTCATACCACCCTTCTTCGGCACACAATGCACCGGCGAAGTCCAAGAACTATCAGAGATTGGGTACACAACCCCGACATCCAACCACGTGATTACCTCCCCTTTCACAACTTCTTGAATTGCCTCGTTCAATCTCCTTTGATGTTCCAAGGAGGGCTTTGCATCATCTTTAAGAATAATCTTGTGCATACAAGGCGGGGCTTATCCCCCAAATATCAACTAAAGTCCATCCAATTGCCTTCTTCTATTTTTGGAGCATCGCCAATTTGGCATCTACTTGCATGTTAGTAAGACAAGAGGAAAGAATAACTGGCAAAGTTGAACTATGGACTAAGAATTCATACTTGAGGTATGGAGGCAACAACTTCAATTCCAACACGAGAGGTTCCTCAATTGAGGGCTTTGTTGGTGGAGTTTTCCTATTCTCAAGATCCAAAGAGAGCTTTCGGGACTCATAAGAGTAAGAGCCCATTCCATGTAAAGCATTAACACACTCCACCCGGCCTTCATCCTCATTTACATCAAGATTCAACAAAACCGCCTCTAGAGGGTCCTCCAGATCGATCATTGCACTAGTATTATCAATTATCATTGCTGTGATAAGGTGCACAAATGAGCATACTTAAGTACAGTTGGGCTGCTTCATTGACTTACACACATGAAAGACCACTTTCTCATCACCCACTCGGGAAGTGAGTTCCCTTACTTCCACATCAACTAAGGCCTTTCCAATTGCAAGGAAAGGTCTTCCCAAAATTATATGCACCTCAAAATCGACCTCGCAGTCAAGAATCAGAAAATAAGCCGGTAAGATAAATTTGTCCACCTAGACAAGAACATCATCAACTATACCCAATGGCCTTTTCATTGTTCTATATGCCATTTGAAATCTCATGGAAGTCAGCCTCGGTTGCCCAACACCCAAAGTCTTGAAAACTGAGTAGGGCATCAAGTAGATACTTGCCCCCAAATCACATAGAACTTTTGCAAAGTCTGCACTCCCGATGGTGCAAAGAATGGTGAAAGCACCGGGGTGTTCTAGCTTCGCAGCCATTAAGTGCACTATTGCACTAACTTGGTGGGTCATCTTTATAGTTTCACAATCCATGGATCTTTTCTTTGCCACCAAGTTTTTCATGAATTTAGCGTAACCCGGCATTTGTTCTAGAGCCTCCACCAAAGGCACATTAATGGATAAGTTCTTCATCATGTCAATAAATTTCTTAAACTAATTCTCATTTTTCTACTTTGAGAGCCTTTGAGGATAAGGTGGATGTGGACTTGTCAAAGGAGCCTTGGCTTTAGGCATAACTATTTCCGGCATGTCTATTACGTGTTCCCTAGACGGGTTCACATAATTTTGTGCTTCCACCTTGTTATCATGGATATAAGTCCTCACTTCTTCATTCAAGTTCTCATCGATCACATTCTAAACCACCAAAGGGATATCATTCTCTCGCAACTCAACTTCATCACTCAAAATTTCTTTTTGTTTGGAGCCATTCATATCACCGCCTCTTCAAATTCTTGTAGTTACCGCCATTGTATGCCCGATATTGTTCCCACCCTTTAGGTTGACTACTGAATCACTAGGTAGAGCCCCCTTAGGGCATGTATTCAAGGATTGTGAGATTTGGCCTAATTGAACCTTCAAGTTTCTGATTGAAGTATTGTAGGAAGCCAACTGGGCATCCGAGTCAGCATTCTTCTTCATCATCTGTTCAAACATCATTTCAATTCTCCCCATTTCATGATTCGATCAACAAGGACCTTGGGATGGAAATGGGGGCGGATTGTTGGGTTGTTGATACATCGGGGTCCTTTGAAAGCGTTGCCCTGATTTCCTTGGTTGCCATTGTTCCAACCGCCCTGATTGTTGTTTCCACCCCAATTTTTGTTGCCATTCCAATTACCCTAATTGTTTTGATTATTGTTTTGGTTTCCCCAATTTGGATTTTGGTTGTTGTTCCTGCAAGTATTGTTCCCTTGTTGTTATTGATTTCCCCAATTGCCTTGGGATCTCCATCGTTGTTGTTGGTTAGAAGAATTGCCCTTCGTCCTTGATAATTGTTCACGTATTGCACTTCTTCATTCTGCTCATCATAACCCTCATCTTGGAACCCACCACTGCCTTGGTCATATCGATCTGAACTCCCTTGGTTCTGTTGGCTTCTTTGTCTTCTTTTGTTCACTAGCATGTTGACAACCTCCATAGCATTTACTTGTCGAGGAGTTTTAACCTGCTATAATTATGCCTTTGCTAGCTGGTTCATTGTTGTTGTAAGTTCTGCTATTGCCTGCCCATGATCATGGAGCTCCTTGTGCAAGTGAATGATCGTGGGGTCACCCTGTGGCACATTTTCTATACTTTGCCAAGCGGAGGACGTGCCAACCATCTAATCTAATATTTCATTAGCCTCGTCATGTGGCATGTTGTATCATTGCCTCAGTCATATCATTGTTGGGACACTCCTTTACCATAGTCTGGTATCTCTCCCAAATCGCATGCAATGGTTCGTTGGGATCCTGTTTGAAAGCTAAGATTTCATCCCTCAAAGTTGCCATGTGCCCCGGTGAGAAAAACTTAGCAATGAATTTATCCGCCAACTTATCCCAAGTTGCGATGGAATGATTGGAAGCCGTTCAAGCTAGTCCAAAGTCTTCCCTCTCTGTGAAAAAGGGAATAGTCTCAGCCGAAGTGTATCCTCTGACATATTTGTTTGCTTGCTCCCCCAATAGGTATCCACGAAACCCTTAAGGTGCTTGTAAGCATTCTGATGGGGAGCACCTGTGAAATACTCTCGCTTCTCCAACAAGGTCAGCATCACATTTGTAATTTGAAAATTGCCCACCCGAATCACGGGTGGCAAAATTACACTAGTATATCCTTGGTTAGGAAGCACCCGAGGAGCCACTCTTGGAGGTAGTAGGGGAGGGTCTGGAACATTATCATTGGCATTGGCCTGGCGGCCTCTCCTTTGTGCTTGTGGTACTAGAGGCACCTTATTGTCTCCGTTATCATTAACCTTCTCCCATGAGATCACGTTTCCAAGAGGGTCATTGTTGTTGTTGTTTGCCGCAATTTTTTTACCTGAATTGGCATCACACACAAATTAGTATCACAGAAGGAAAGAAAAACAATACACAAACTATCTAGATAGATATCCAAAACTGTTAGCTCCCCGGCAATGGCGCCAAAAAGTGATCGGATCCAACCCTACACCACTACGAAGTGGTAAGAGCGGTCGATTCCGCTTTTACCCGAGATGATCAGGATCGAATCCACAGGGAGATAGATTTTTTGGGATTTGGATTCCTATCTAAACTAGCAATGCGTAGTGCTCTTAATTACATTTCCAATCATAAATGATCGTTTGTTACTTCTAATATTATACTAATGAGATGCTAAATTAAACTAAGAAATTATCCTTGAAAGGTTTTCTAAATAGATAACTAGGCACTAGGGAAGTGACTTTCTCCTGGGTGAATATTTGACGGGTTCTAAAGCTTAAGGCAAAGTTGTTATGTTGGGGATTGCGATATAACCAATGCACGGAACTACTCACTCTATACCTCTCGGTAGCTTGAGTGACTTTGCCCTAATTGACTTTCTTAAGACCAATTTGGTGTCAAAATTGTTCAAGCAATATAGGCTCAACTCGGATATTACTATCTCTAGGTTTAACCCTTTAATTGGGGCTATCAATTCTCTTGAATACGCCCAATTCCTTGTAGTACTAACTTTCCAGACTCAAGATCTCTTTCTCAAGAAGAGACCAAGTCAAAAAGGTACAAATTAGTATTTTCAACTACTAATTCAACATAGAAAACACAAATCAGTCCAAATATCAACCACCCATAAACATTTAAGCCTTAAAACACAAGACCCGTCAAATACCCACACTAGGGTTGAGCCACAACCCTAGCTAATGGGTCCAACTACTCATAATAATGGAAGAAATAAGATAATTAGATGAAGAATAACCCATATAATATGTTTACAAGATAAGAATTAAAGATTCAATGTTGAACTAGCTACAAAATTACTCAAAATAGGTCCATAACGGCCTTCACGTGCTCAGCTACGAATTAGATAACCTAAAAATCTGAAAAAGAAGTATTTATAAAAGGTCAAATTTTTTGGACAAAATACCCCTAACGGAGGTACTGCGGACCGTGGAAAATGCACCACGGCTGCAGTGAGGCTTTTTGGTTTGATTTCTGAGTCTCTGAATCTGTCCACTGTGGACCGCATAAAATGCACTGCGACCGCGGTGTCTTCACTGCTGTCCGCACAAACTGGACCTCAGACCGCAGTGGCTTCCAACTTCCAAACTCCCAGCCTTCTGTATCCCCTCTTCGCGGACCGCATAAAATGGACTGTGGCCGCAATGAGGCTATTACGATCATGAAGAATCTACCGCGGACCGCAGTGCTTGAGCTTCCAAAATTGCATCTCTCTGAGTTTTTCCACCGTAAACAACACTAAATGGACTACGACTATGGTGGTATGTTGCGGTTGTAGTGGATTTTTTGCTGTATCAGTGCCTTGATTTGTTCTTGGTACTTGTGCAGGTTTCACTCCTTTTTGAGCTGGTTTTGACTTTTTATCACTTTCTTGACCAAACCCTGCAAACAAGTACAACATGTAAGACTTTGAGACTGTTTGTACACATTTTTAACCCAAACTCAAATAAAAAGGAGTATAAAATGAACTAGAATCCCTAGTTATCAAGCCTTCAAGGTGATCTTCCGAAGTGCCTTAATGACGATAAATTGGACCCTCCGATTTCACCGTATATAGATAGTCCCCGCATTTCCTAGAACAAAGCGATATGAAATGATTTTGAGCTTCTATTCTGAGGGCATAATTGCAGTGACGTCAGCCTATCAGAGCATTAAATTCCATGCCCAAAAACTGCACAAGGGTCGCCGTCAAATACGACTATCGAGAAGTCCACGAACCGCTATTAGCTCGTCCCTTCCGCTATCCACATGACCCCTATAAATGCACTAATAGTTTGATAATTCTTACTTTCTCAACATCTTCAAATTTGCAAAGCTAGACCCATAACCTTTTGCATTCTTTCTTCTTACTTTCTTAGAGAAATTTCACCATCATCATGGCTAGAACCTCCACGAAGGTTTCTCGGAAAGATAAGACTGCCTCTTTGTCTCGAACATCCAAAGGGAAACCCAAAGTGATACCCACCGTAGGACAATATACTCCCACCGAGCTTGACATGTTGAAGGGCTTTATCATCGATAAAATCTTATCTGCACTGAGCCGATGCAAACACGTGTCCTGGTACATTAGTGTTGTGACCAACATAGGGCAGGTGAAGGAAGACTGCCGATGGGGGAGGCAACGGAGGCGGAGATTCCCCGCCCTGATGAGAACATAACAGATTACAAAGCTGGTTTCCTTCATGTATATACTTACCCGTTCACTTTGGGTCCAGTCGATCCTTCTAAATCCCCTACCCCGGATATAGATATGGTTATTCTCAATTTCTGCAACAAATACCAAGTGATGCTTGGTCAAATCTATCCATCTTTCTGGAGGATAGTCTTGATGCTCCGCCATTTCTCTGATGGGGTCGAGGGTGAGACCTTTACCATCAACCATTTGATTAGGTTGTATAGCCCTCGATTTTATAGAGGTTTGATTAGGCTTCACCATAGGTCAAAAAATCATTTTTCTCAAGCACCGACGAGGATAAGGATCGAGGGTGGATGAGTAGGTTCATTCGAGTGAATACCTCGGACGTCATTCCAGCCGGGAGGATGTCATTATCTGAGATGTGGAACACACAACGTAAGTATTTTTTCCCTCAGACACGTTTTATGGTTTTCTTTCCTTCCCAAAAAATGATCTCTTTTTGGTTTCTGCAAATACTGCTTGGTATACCGAAGCGGTTCCAGATCTGTCGAGATAGATCAAGTGATTGGATACCTCATTTCTATATGTCTGGACTTGGACCGACCTGGCTAAGACGTGGTGGGTGGCCAAGAATCATTGTAAAGTTTTCCTTGCCACCTATGTCTTAGCCTTATGTTTCTCCCCGTATCCTTTTTGCTGATAAGTTATGGTCATTGTACTCGTACAGTCCTTTGTGAGAGTATGTGGACGAGGCCGCCTCTTGGTGGTGAGATGGAGACTTTGAAGCCCGCCAAGGGCAAGAAAGGAAAGGTAAGGCGGCTACCGATCCTCCCGTGGCAAAGAAACCTAAGTCACGCGGGTCTCGAGCCGCTATTAGGACCTCGACTTCAGCTTTTGGAGCAAGCCTCGACACTGAGGATAAGGACGATGATGAAGGCGAGTGTCGATTGGTACGGAGAATGAGGTTGGGTGCGGAAGCCTTACAGGTGCCTTGACTGGAGGTTGCTGAATCGAGAAAGGCCAATTCAGGTCGGTCCCGTGCATCGAAGACCTTTGATGAGGTGTCAATATGGTCCCAGATCCCATGACCGAATTTGGTGCAGTTTCTGCTGGGGGGACTATTCTGGTCCTAAAGAGTCTGGACCTAGAGCTTTTCGGGGGGGTAGGAGTTGCCCATCGGGGACATTAATGACATGGGTGATTTTAGTTCGAGCCCTTAGTTCTCTTCAGGGGAACTAAGGGATACTCAGGATATGAATACCGCCAAAGTGGGGGGTCCTCTCAAGGGGGAGGCGTGCTTGGCAACATTCTTGACGATGTCAGCGAGAACATCAATCTCGACACTCCCGGCACTATCAAGGTAGCAGAGAGGTTCCTATTGTACGTGATAGCAGTTTTATGTGTTTTTCTCTAATCTTACGCATTATTCTTCATTTTTATAACTCTTCTATTTTGCCGTAGTGTAAGGAGATGTATGACCATTCCCTCTCCATGATCTATGAGGAGCTTTCATACAGTGAAAAGGAGCTCGAGAGGCATACCTCGGGACCAACAAGATGGAGGCTTATTTGGTCCGAAAGGAGAAAGAGTCAAGCGAGCTCCGGGCTGCTTCGGAGGGAGCACTCCGAGAAAAAGCTAATCTTGTTGAGAAGGTATTTTGCTATGTGTTAATCCGCCCTTTGTTCCCATAATTCGATACTAACTGGCTTACCTTTCCCTTCGCAGATCAGGCAAAGAGATTCGCAGATCGGGCAAATGAATGTGGAGATCCTCGTGCTGAGGGAACAAAACGAGGTAGCAACCTTAGAGGTTGCATCGACCCATGTTCTGCTCCAAAATGCTTGAAAGGAGATTGCTGCGCTGACTGTGGCCAAACCAAGATTGAAGGAAAAGTTTCTACTTATTTGCAAGACGCAGCCATGGCGAATCATATATCCCGTAATATATCGATAGAGGCCGATCATGCTAGTGTTGATACCCAATTTTTCCCTATGTATTTTTTATACTTTCAAAATAACATACGTATGCATATATAAGCATGCCTGAAAGTTTTGGTATTTTCCTCAATTTTTAAGATTTTTTAAAATCAATTTATTATCTATTTTAACAGTACAAAATCCAAAATTATTCCCAAAATTATCATTTTTAGTGAATAATTTATTTTCATCCTCATATTTACACCAAATATAATTAAGTTGATTTTTTGCATATTTTTATAAGTTTATTTTGATATCTCTAAGCTAAATTGCGTAAAATTATAATTATAGCCTATGTTACGATTAATAAGGTTTTACAATTATAAAATTATTCCTAATATTTTTAGATTATTATTTATATATTATTAACTAGTTCAGTGCTTTTAATTTGTTTTTAAATTATTTTTAACTATTTTAATTAAATAAAAAAGGGAGAAAGTGGCTATTTAAAATCTGGCTCATTTCTATTTCAATTTTAGCCTCAATTTAAAACCCAATTCCACCCAATTGAGATGACCCATTTTAATTTTGACCCGCCCCAAACACAACTCACTTAACCCGCTTGGCCGTCTCCTTTTAATCTAGGCTGTTGATCATTTTGATCAACGACCACCATTCCTTCTTTCCATTTTTAATTCCCAACTACCCTAACCCTAATTCATTTCTCACAAACAGCCGCCCCTAAAATCCCTTCGTCTCTCAAACTCTCTCTAACCCTCTCCGAAACCCTAGCCCTATCCCGCCGGTTTCCACCTTGTTTCACTAGAATCAATGGCATCCCAAGCCCTGGGTGGCCTGTACTCACCCCCATGTGCCCTTATACCCCTGTTACTTGAAGATTCAAGGTTCGATCTTGAAGGCCTTCGCTCATATCTCCGCCGATTCGATTTTCGCGGCTATCTCCGGCTTGACTCCGGCATATCCTAGCCCTATGAGCCTAGCTTTGACTCATTCGACTCAGAACAGACCTTTTCCAGGCCTTTCTCGCTTCTAGGGTTCTTTTGAAACCCTAGCCATTCGAGGTTCTCCTAATTTCTCTAGATCTGCTCTAGATCTGCGTTTATTTTAAGGTTTTCAAACGATTCCTCTGAGTTTCTTTTTAAAACTGTGCTTTCATAACTATTCATCTTCTCCGACTTAGGGTTTCTTTGATTTTACTTTTTTTACTGTGATTCCTATGTGTTACTCTTACTGTATTTGCTCTACTGTAACTCCTATGTGTTTCTACTGTGATTCCCATGTGTTTTCTTCTACCATGCTTTCCTCTACCATTTCTTTATGAGTTCTTTTACAGTATTTTGTTCCCTTATTACGTTGCCTGAAATGTTTAAGGTTCTAGTTCCTTGGGGTTTTCTGAACTTATTCTTGCCTGATTTATTTGCTTTCGTCTCTACACTCGATTAAGGGTAGAAACCCTAGAATTTGGGGTTTCAGTCGAGTCCCTGAGGCCGCTTGTATGTGACTTGTTTGTTTCTCATCTCTGAACTAGTTTGATTTCAAAGCCCTAATTTCTGAGTTCATCTTTGTTTCTCCTTGTGGTTCTGATTTTTGCTAAAATCCTATAGGGCCTTTTATCTGACCTCTCGCATGCCATCTGATACTCTTTTTTAGCCATCATCCTTTGGTTGCATGATACTTTGCTATTGTTTGAATCCAGCCTCGCATGTTTAAAGATCATGCCCTCTTTATAGTTAGATTTTCCCTCTCAGAATAACCTTTGATTTGGGGATTGATTTCAGTCTTGCCTTGTGTGAATTCGATTGATTCTTTCCTTGTTTAATTTTGAACCTCTCGATTCCCTTGTTGTCTGGCTTGGTTCATTAGGGATTTAGGGAATCTCTGATTCCCTGAATTACTATGTGCTAATTAGTTTACTTCTTGCCTTATTAACTTGACCGTGTATTTCAAAATTCCCTTTCCTTAATTAAGATCCATATGTATTCACCCTTATTTGTATGCTGTGCATAATGTGTTTATTTGATCCCCCTTCCTTAAATATTTCCTGTCCTTTACCGTTCAAATTTAAACTCCTTAATTAAATGAGCCTTTTTTATTGATTGATTGTAATTGATACTTGACTATTTTCTTTCCTTGCTTACTTGCCTGACTTCAAGTATAAATACATGCTCCTCTCTCAACACACTAAGAGAATTCGACACACAACCACTTCAGATTTTAAAAACACTTCGAATATTATACAGTTTTCAGTACTCTCTCTACTATTACTTTCTCTATTTTCTCTACTAAGTGCTCTACTCCTCTCTCTTCTACTGTCTGAAATAATCCTGAGTTCCTCTTGAACTCTCAAGCACTTGCTGAAGGTCCTGAGTTTGCTTTTGCTGACTTTCTGGATGATTACTTACTTTTGCTTGTTCTGCTGTACTAAAATTGCAACTGGTATGTCTTTCTAGTTAAATAATACCCTCCTACACTATGTGTTTATTTCCCTTCTTCTTCTATGCATTCTCCATTATATGCTCCTTTTAGTCTGTCATGCTCTCTTTCATTATGTTCTGCACCTTCAAGTCTGTTATGCCCTCTTGCTTTCTTTATGTTTCTGTAAATTCTTTCTTATGTGGTACTCTATCCCCTTGACCCCCTTCTTATGTTTGAGTGAAATTTTGAGTCATGTTGGCATTCTATTATTGCCGCTCATGACTTAAAATCAGGTTCTCTTGAACCTCTACTCAAATCAATTCCCATTCCCTTTACCCCTTGTGTGCTGAGCCTTAACTCAGGTCTGGTGGTGTCCTAATCACCATCTAGACCCAAGTTTGACTTCTAAAAGTCTGCTCTTTTTTTGTTGGCCAAGCAGATGGTCAAGGGTATGCCAGTCTATGCCCATGGCTGGGTATGACCACCCTCTGCTATGTCTCCCTAACTCCTCTGTCACTTTTCTAAGTTCTGCACCCCTTTGGTAAGCCATGCTTTGGGACCCTCGAGCTCCCTCTGAACTTGGATGCCTGAGGGCTGGCAATTCCACACTGCACTATTCTGTTATAACAATTGTTATCCAAAGTGTAAGCACTGCCCGGAGTCCTTGAGGCTCCTTGGAACTTCGAAACACTTTGGGTGAGAGAAGGCCTTGGAAATCTGGAATTTGGATTTGGTGAAACACATGTTATTGGATATTAAGATCGATTTAGGCTGCTCGGATCTAGCTGTAGGCTGTGATGTATTTTTAATCATTTTCTTTCTTTCTTCTAGTTCTGTAGTAATCTTGTAAAAAAGGAACTCGGGGAGTATTAGTAAAGGGCATTGGAGGGGTTTACTTTATTACACAAAGGGTAGATACCATGCCTATAGGTTAATGTTTTTAATCACCTAGATACCATGTCTATAGGTTTTCAACATTTTAACTCGATCATCTAGATACCATGCCTATAAGATTTAATATTCAACCATATTGCAAATCATTAGAAATACTGCCTATAAGACTTAATATACATGTAACAAGTTTCATATAGAGATCATGCCTATAGGAAATGCATAAATATTAGGCAAATGGTAGGGTAATCGAATACTCATTCCTTTACCAGTTCAATAATAGTAACAAGTCTTAAAAAGAATCAAGATATAGATATCATGCCTATAGGAGTCTAAACTTGCCTAATCTGTGTTTAAGTAATAACAACCCTGTTAACTGGCCTTTAAAACGTCTTAATAAAAAGTTTTCAGTACCACTCTTCCAAACCCTTCTGCTTTAAAACTCTTATAAATCTGTAATGATCTCAAGTTTTTTTCCAAACTTGCATCTTTCTTCTAAAACAATGCCTTTAAACCTTCTGCCTGAATTTCTATCCATCTCTTGAAGCTATCTTTCAAAATAGATTTTATACTCTTTCTTTTTAAATATTTGCACCTTTTCTTAAAACTCTTTTTACAGTTCTCCTGTGTCTTAATCAAATCAGTCAGTTAATTCTCGAATTCATCTCTGAACTTCTGCAATTTTCAATCTTCTGTTTTAAACTCTTCTACATTAGGTCCTTTTATGAAAACAATGCTTTTTCTAAATGACTCGCTTAAAATACCTCAATTTCTAACAATTGGATCCAGGTTGCCTAATGCAAACTTTTTATCCAGCTCTATGTGTTAAACTAGTCCGTCCGCTGTTAAATTTATCTTAAAGACCAAATCGGTATGTGCAAGGCATGCTAAACCATGTGTTGTCTGATTTAAGGGGTCTTACGTGAGCCTTATATGCTTTCTTGTCAACTCCCTATTATTTGTTATTTGTTTGGTTGTCGCCACTAGTATTTTGTCCTTTTAAACCCCATATATGCCCCTACCCCTTTCCTCCCCTTTAGGGTTAGAAGTCCTAATACCCCGAGACTGATAGGTTGGGATGGGTAATATCATGCAATAAGTAATGAGACTAATCGCATTTAAAAACCTTAAGGGGGTGGGAAGGGTAGAATATGGATATGATGACCAGTGCACTAATATCTCGTGCGACCCCTCTTTTGAGGAGTGATTGCTGGGTATTGCATTGATGTGATCCATATTGTATTTAAACCTAGGACCTCCTTTCTTTTCTTTTCCTTCAGTGCTTTTATTTCTTTGCATCAACTCCTTTTCTAAAGACTGTCTATTCTTCCCTTTTCTTTTTGAAGTTTCAAACTTATTTGTAACTATTATGTGTAAACCTTACTTGCTTTCTTCTACTCCTTTAAAGTCACAATTAAGCATGGCTGGGAACCACACTAGTGGATCTTGAGGGATTCCTAACACCTTCCCCTCGAGATAATCTCAAGCCCTTACCCAAACTCTGGTTTTCTTTCAAATCTTCTTCTTTTTCTTTGAAGTGTCCTAATGCACTATAATCATTAGGTGGCGACTCTTCAAATTCCATAACCCGATTCCTTAAAAGGGAATAAAGTTGTTTTGTCCATAATGTTGTAAACCCGATTTTTTTCTTTTAGAAGGGGGAAAAAGGGGGCGTCGACAGCATGGCAACTCTGCTAGGGAATTTTTTAAGGCTTTTACCATTACATGCTCTTGTGACTTTATTGCTTCCTTAATTGATTTTATTTCCCGCCTTTAATTATTTCATCTTGATTACTGACTTGGCTCTTCATGTTTTCCCTTTCTTTTAATTTCTTCCTTTACTGCTTTATTACTATTTCAATACCGTTGTAATTTTTGA
>MU716072.1:3773-28639 GCA_026770625.1 Nicotiana glauca
TCCTGAGTTAAATATCGTCTCGAAATGGCTAGTAAAATTCTAAGGTTTTGAACACCTAATTATAATTTCTGATAATTGGAACTAAAAATGGTAAGTTTGACTGTGCCCGTGTGGCTTGCATACATATAGCTGGACTGATAGTGGATCGGGCTGTACGCCGCAGCGGTGTGATATTGATATTGAGCTTGGGCTGTAGGAGCCCCTCCGGAGTCTGAAACCCCCACAGTGAGCGCTGGGTACCCAATGGATCGGGCTATGCGCCGTAGCAGTCATGTGCATGCATTGCATTCACGCATTGATTCCTGTTTGTACTACGTGGCATGACATTTAGCACTCTCATATCATTGGCATCCATGCCATTTCTTGTACTGTGTACTAGATACCCTGGTGTTATTTGTAAATAGAGTGCTGTGCCCGAGGGGCTGACTTGTGTGCGGACTTGCACTACCTGATATCGCATTCATATGCCTACTGTTGGAAAAAGAATATTTTCAAGAGAGATTTTTAAACTAAGCTAGATATTTCTAAAGGATTTTCATGGTTTTTACTATTTTGTTCAAAAGGTTGTACTGTACTATATAGCATGCTGGAGTGTTCTTACGCGATTTCTTACCGCTCAGTTATTATTTACACTTATTACCACTGAGTTGGAAGTACTCACTTTACTCCCTGCACCATGTGTGCAGATCCAGGTACCCCGGGAGTTTAGCTGAGCTTTTGCTGATTTTAGAGTTTATTCGGAGTTGTCGAGGTAGCTGCCTGACGTCCGCAGGACCCGACTCCTCCCCTATCCCTTTTTATTATCTTTCCGCAGCTGTTGAAACTATGTATTAATGGAGTCTTATCACACTGTATTGTTAGAGGCTCTAGACTCATGACCCCCAGGTCTTTGGGAGTGTATTCAGTGTTATCTTGATATTCAGTTTGGTTTCTATCTATCAGTTAAAACTGTTTAGCTTTAATGCTGTTAATGGTATCCAAATAGCGGGTTTTGAGCTCCATGCTCAGGTTGACAGTGTAAATGGTCGGGCTTGCCTAGCAGTTATGTTGGGTGCCATCACGACCGGGATTGGGGTTGTGACAGTCTACTTGAAATAAAATCATAAAATCCGTAATTAAAAAAATTTAGGGACCTAAATTAAAGCTTTACTAGTCTCCTAATCGAGCCAGATGTCCATCTCCCTGCTATTCTCAATCTAATTTTATAGAGTCTCAATTAAGATAAGACAATAATTAGTGAATGTGTTATTTATTTATCAAATGTGAATGAAGTTGTTGAATAACACGCTGATGGGGTTACAGTACCTTAGCTTTATGTTTTAATGATCTAACAAACTTACTGTCAAAGAACCAGATAAGGAACCTGACACACTTGGTTCATAACTCAAATCAACGGACTTTAGCTTATGGGATTTGCTATGACTTCAGAAGATAGAGAATCAACACAGGACATGATATCCTTGTGTTCCCTAACAGCAGTACGAACTCAACTGTCTACAGCTGGAAAGTGATTGCCTGCACTGTGCATAGAAAAGTGCAGCACATTTCTGCAGTCACTTCTCATTTGACCCACCAAGTGATTACATCATTGAGGTGATGTCATCCATGTTGTATTAAAATTAAACATTACAATAAAACATCACTTGAACACTTGAGAATTCATTCAAGCACTCCAACTATTTTGACTTCCAAGCATTCAATTCTCAAGTGCATAAAGAACAAAGAACAATACTATTAAGGACCAGTTCCTAGAACAAGTATTTTGTATGTTCTTAGTTGAGTTGTAACTTTGTAATTGTTCTATATTATAATTCCTACTTTGCTTATCTAGAACCGTGATTTAGGAACCCCTTGTAAACCATAAACCTTTAGTGTTTGTGTAGTGACTAGAGTTAGTCATGAGTTAAAGTCTTTGTAATAGGTGTATTGCAAAGTGGCTTTTAATAGGTGCATTACAAGTTAGTAAGGGATTAAGAGTTTAATTCCTAGATTGCATAGCTTGTAATCTAAAGTTGCACATAGTGAAGTTGAAATCCTACCTGTGTAGGTCGTGGTTTTTTATCCCTTTGAGCAGGGATTTTTTCACATAAAAACTCCCTATTCTTTTTTACTTACTGTTATATTAGCATTCTCAGTGGAAACTCATATAGGACATGGTCTCTATTTAATTTGTTGGACTCATATATTATATCAATTGGTATCAGAGAAGGTTCTTTCTATCAGGTTAACACCCAGAAAGGATCCTCATGGCCGCGCCACCAAATTTTGAAGAAGGTCAGTCTATATATAGACCACCCAGGTTCAATGTGCAATACTATAGGTGGTGGAAGACAAGAATGCATGACTTCATCATTGGTAGAAGATTCTAAGTTGGGATGTTATTTGTGATGGCCCTTATGTCCTAATGAAGAATGTTGGAGACCCTCTTGTGACGATGTGTAAAACCAGGAAAGAATACAATGACGCAGATAGGAAAGATGTTGAGAAAAATTTTCCTGCTAAGAAAATTTTGGTATGTGGCATAGGACCTGATGAATACAACAAGATCTCAGCCTGTCAATCTGCCAAGGAGATATGGGAAGCTTGGCAAATAGCTCACGAGGGAACCACTCAAAAGTAAAGCAATCTAAGATTGACATGCTCACCACCAAGTATGAAATCTTCAGAATGAAGGACGATGAATCCATTCAAGACATGCACACAAGATTCACTTACATCATAAATGAGTTACACTCGCTTGGTGAAATTATTCCTAGGAACAAGCTCGTGAGGAAAATTCTCAATATCCTGCCCAGTTCATGGGAGAGTAAGGTGAATGCTATTACTGAAGCAAAGGATTTGCAAGAGCTGACCATAGATTTGAAAACCTACAAAATGAAGAAGAAGAAGAGAACCAAAGAAGGAAAAGAACCTGATACTCAAAGCTGAAAGCAATGACTCAAGTGAGGAGGATAATGACATGGCTTACTTAATCAAAGGTTTCAGAAGTTGGTCAGAAGAAACAGAGGGATAACAAAAAGAGGCAGTTCCAGTAGACCAAAAAATTATGACCTTTGTCATAAATGTGGAAAGCTAGGGCATTTTATCAAGGATTTCCCTCTCCTGAAGCAAGAACATTACAAGTACAACTCTAAAAAAGCAGCAAAGAGGAACCCGGTGCCTGACAAAAGCTTCAAAAGAAAGAACGCCGCTGATAATGCTGTAAAGCAATCTCTTGCAGCATGGGGGAATTCCTCCAGTGAGTCCGAAGAAGAAGCTGATACAGGTGATAGCTCTATGATGGCAGTTGAAAGTGCAGCAAATGAATATGATTCAATATTTGCTTTGATGACTCAATCAGACAATGATGAAGATGATGACAATAAAGTGGTAAACTTCAGGGACGTTTAGAGAAATCTGAAATCCTACTCTCCTAAAAAACTCATGTCATTAGCAAATGTATTAATTGATGTCTATCATAGTCTTGTAGATGATAAATATGCCTTGACCATAGAGTTAGGAGATGCTGAACAAAGTAGAGATGACTTGATAGTGTGTGTGGTTGATATGAAGGAAATAATAAGTGATCTGGAGAATGAAAAGGTGGTTTTGACTGAAAAGATTGTTAGTGTTGAACATGAAAGAGGCGACTTGATGGTAGTAGTTGTTAACTTAAACGAAACCATTGAAAATCTAAGTAAATAAAAGAATGACTTAGTGGAAAAAAGATATGCCTTAGAGCAAGAAAGATATGACCTCCTAGTTGTGATCATAGATTTGAGGGAAACAATAGAGGAAATCAAAGCAGAGTGTGGGTCTGGGAGGACTGATAAAGGAAAATGAGTTGCTAGTGAAGCACATATCAGGCTAGAAAATGAATTAAATGCTGTAAAAATCAGTTTATGTGCTGAACTTGAAAAAACTAGACAACTCTAAGCAGAATTGGATAGAGTAAAAAATAATCTTGGAAAGTCTCTTAAGTGGACGTGGTCCTCGGATGCTATTACTACCATGTATGTTCACAATGGTGGAAACATACAGGGAATAGGCTTTCAAAGGGAAAGAACTCCTTATAACCCTTATAGCAAGTATGTTACTGTACCCGATAATTGGCTGTGTACAAATTGTGGGAACAACAAGCATTTCAAAGAAGATTGCCAAGCCGGAGCTCAGTCTATTTAGAAAAACAAATTTTTTGTTGAAAGAGTAACTGCTAAAAGGGGACCAGGTGCCACTCATAAAAAACGCATGTTACTTGCATGGACTAAAAGAGCACTTATTCATCCTCTTTCTTATTACAAGGGACCCAAACTTGCTTGGGTTCCTAAATCTAACCCTTGATTTCCTTGTGCAGGGAACAGTGAAAGGAAGTAGATAACAATGGTTCTTGGATAGTGGATGATCAAAGTACATGACTAGGAATACCATGTAATTGCACTCACTAAAAGCCTTGCAAGGAGGGAGTGTATCCTTTGGAAATGGGAAAAAGGGATACATTCTTTGAGTTGAAAAGATTGGGAAATCACTCACTCACTCAATTGAGAATGTGTACTATGTCAATGGGATCAAGTACACTCTCTTGAGTGTTTCTAAAATATGTGATAAAGGAAACAAGGTGGAATTCTTGTAAAAGATATGCATAGTTACTAATCTAGTAACAGGCAAAGTGGTGTCGGTGGCCAAAAGATACAAGAACATATATGTTGCCGACTTTGAGTCTCTACAAAGTGGTGATCTGAGTTGCTTGAAAGCAGTTGATGATGATGCTGAGCTGTGGTATAGAAGACTGTGGCACACCAGTTTTTCTCTACTGAACAAACTAGTTCAGAAGGACCTGGTGCGTATTCTGCCCAAGTCAAAGTTCGCGGAGCACTGCACCAGAGGGAAGCATGTGAAATCCTCATTTAAGCCAAAGAATGATGCCAACACCTCAAAACCACTTGATCTCCTTCATATGGATCTCTGTGGTCCTATGAGAGTGCAAATCAGAGGAGGAAAAAGATATATTTTTGTGATAGTGGACGATTATTCCAGATTCACTTGGACCCTTTTTCTTAGATCAAAAGATGAGACCTTTGAAGTGTTTGTAGGCTTTGTGAAGAAAATTCAAGTGAAGATGGACTCAAAATTAGCCTGCATTAGATTAGATCACGGGACAAAATTTGGCAATGCCAAGTTTGATAATTTTTGCAACGAGAATGGGATTACTCATAACTTCTCAGCCCCTAAAACTCCACAGAAAAATAGAGTTGTGGAAAGGAAAAACATAACTCTTGAAAAAATGGCAAGGACAATGTTGATCGATAGTGGGATTGCGAAGAAATTCTGGGCTGAAGCTGTCAACGCTGCCTGCTAATTGGTGAACAAGTGCTTGATCAGGTCTCTCTTGAACAAAACTCCCTATGAGTTGCTGAATGGAAGAAAGCCCAAGTTGACTCACTTAAGAACATTTGGGTGCAAATGTTATGTTATCAACAATGGAAAGGATCAACTTGGAAAATTTGATGCCAAGAGTGATGAAGGAATCTTTTTGGGGTACTCTTCTCAAGATATACAACAAGCGGACTCAGTGTGTTGAAGAAAGTTTACACGTAATCTTTGACGAGTCTTATCTCTCTTGTGAGAAAAGTAACAAGGCTGATCAAGATGGAGAGCCTTTGTTAGTTCTAGGTGAAATCATTGATATGGAAAACGGAAAGGCAGACTTGATGAGTCAAGTGAAGGAGTTAGGTGAAGACAATATAGTTCCTTCCTCATCAGCAGGAGAGGAACCATGTACCAGAATTACAACTACTGAAGCTGAAGAAAGAGTGGTTGATGTAGTACAAGGTACTTCACAAGATGCTGAGAGAAGAATGCTAGGGAACCAGTCAGACTTACCCAACTCCTCTACAAATGAAGCTCAAGTTCCCAACCGGAAACACAAAATCTCCCATCCTCTTAACAATATACTTACCCCTCTAGATTCAGGAGTACAAACCAGATTAAAAGCCAGAAATTCACTTGCCTTCTCATCCTTTCTTTTCCAAATAGAACCCAAAAACATTAAGGAAGCCTTAAAAGATGCAGACTGGATCACTGCCATGCAAGATGAGTTGCATCAGTTCGAAAGAAACAATGTATGGCACCTGGTACCTAGACCCTCAGATAAAACAATCATAGGAACCAAGTGGGTATTCAGGAATAAGCTCGATGAACATGGAAACACTACAAATAACAAGGCTAGGCTAGTGGTTCAGGGTTACAATCAAAATAAAAGAATTGATTATGATGAGACTTTTGCTCCGGTTGCTTGCATGGAAGCTATCAGAATTCTCATATCATTTGCATCACATATGGAATTCACTCTGTTCTAAATGGATGTCAAAAGTGCATTTCTGAATGGATTTCTTAAGGAAGAAGTCTATGTAAAGCAACCTCCAGGCTTTGAATGTCATGAACATCTTGAATATGTGTTTAAATTGGGCAAGGCATTGTATGTGTTGAAGTAGGCTCCTCGAGCTTGGTATGAAATATTGTCAAAGTTTGTCTTAGAAAATGGTTTCACAAAAGGAAGAATTGACAACACTTTGTTTCTGAAGAAACGAGGTAAGAACCTGCTCATCATTCAGGTGCATGTAGATGATATCATTTTTGGGGTAACAGCTGATTCACTCTGTGAAGGATTTGCCAAACTCATGGGAAGTGAGTTTGAGATGAGCATGACAGGTGAGTTGAACTTCTTCTTGGGTCTTCAAGTAAAGCAGTCCGTAAAGGTTTGATATGGAAGCATCAAAAGTGATTGACACTCCCATTGCTGCTGCTACTCGATTGGACATGGATGAGTCTGGCTATCCTGTAAATCAAACCATGTATAGAGGCATTATTTGGTCTCTCCTCTACCTCACTGCCAACAGACTTGATATTGTCTTTAGTGTGGGGCTATGTGCAAGGTTTCAGTCAAATCCCAAGGAATCTCATCTGAAGGCTGCCAAGAGAATTTTGAGATATCTTAAGGGAACACAGGACCTAGTCCTGTACTACCCTTTAGGTGATAGTTTTAATCTTATTGGGTATGCTTATGCTGACTTTGTAGGTTATCTTGTGGACAGGAAAAGTACTTTTGAAATGGCTCATTTTCTACGATCATGTCTCATCTTATGGGGCACAAGGAAGCAGAACTCAGTTGCTATTTCAATAGTTGAAGCAAAATATATTGCTACAGCTTCCTGATGTGCTCTGCTCGTACGGATCAAACAACAATTAGAAGATTTTGGTATGTACACTGACTGTGTGCCTCTTATATGTGACAACACCAGTGCACTTAACATGGCCAAGAACTCGGTTCAACATAAAGAACCAAGCACATTAATGTGAGACATCATTTTCTCAGAGACAATATGGAGAAACGACTTATTTGTATGAAGTTATGCAGTACAGAAGACCAAATTGCATATATCTTTACCAAAGCACTGAGCAGAGGATATTTTGAGAGAAATAGGCTGGAGCTGGGGCTAATAAAACCTAATTGAAAACCTGATTCCTATCAGTTGGCTATGAAAGTCACTTTTAGGTACCATTAGCTAAAGTGTTTTCCGGCCAAGTCTAACTCATTTCAATATCGCTGCATCTAGACACACATGATGACTATAGAAGCTGTAGATGCACTGCATGAGTGGTAAAAGAGGATGGAATTTTTTGAAAGACAGGTCAAGAACCTGGTTCTTGTACCACATGTTAGTAATCTTGTGCTTTTTCATACATATCTCAAAGGAATGCAAAAATTAAGTGCCATGTCATCAACTTTTTCAAACCCTGTATGTCATGTCATTTCATTTCAAATCCCTTCATCTCCCTCTGAAATGTTGCAACTCCCCACAAATCTACCGCCGTTTCAGAACCGATTTCTCTCTCCTTCATCATTATTTCTTCTCCCATTAAAACCCACTAATTTCTTTGAACAATTATATCTTATCTTCACTTCTCCAGAATTCTTAAACTTCATCTCTGCCATAACTGAAGATCAACCAATAATCCACTCTTTAGTTGAGAAAACCCCAAAGAAAACCCTTGATTCTTCCGCTTCTAGTGAACCACCTCTCACCATCCCCTTCTCAACCACCACTATATAGGACACTCCCAAACCTGATTTTCCTACACCCTCTAGTTTTTATGTCACTCTCTTAGACCTCTCTCTCCCTCCAAATGTTAAGAACTCAGAAACCCTAAAATTCGATAACCTTTTATCTCTATGACCTAAGATTCTCACTGAACAAAGCAAGGGTGGAGAATAGAGTAAAGTTCCACAGGTAATGGATGTCTTAGAGGTTAGTATTGATCAGTCTATAGTTGTTCTTGCTTCTGAGTTTGTGGCACCCATGGAGTCTCAAGAGAAAGAGGCCATAGATAACATATTGGCCATATTTGCTGATGGAATAGTGTGTGGGGTGATCTCTTCTGCGCCTGAGTCTTAGAGGAAAGGGACATAGTTGTCAGAGGAAGAAGGAGCTATGGTGCTTTTTGAAAATTCTGTACCAACAGAGACTACTAGGACCCCTCTTGAAGGACCTGACCCTTCTCATGAGGAAACAGGTTAAGGATCCTCTTTCCAGGTAAGTCTCGACACTGCTCCTTCTTTACACTTTGATGTTGAGCCCTTGGAAATTTAGGCTCCTGGTATGAGGTCTAGTGATGAGGAAGATCAAGATGATGTTGCTCTAGATACGTTCATTGCCAAGAGGAGAGCAATAACCCCTCTTAAGCCTTCTCCTAAGCGACCTACTACTAGGTTGCAAGCAAATGAGGGTTTTGAGTCTACCCTGCAGAAGAGTAAAAGGAGTAACAAGAAGAAGAAAAAGTGGCTGGTGAAAAATAGGGAGGTTGTGGGTGATAAAAACATTCCTGTAGTAGAAGTAGATGAGGAAGCAGCGGAGGAACCAAGTTCCTTGGTGAAAAGGTCTCAAAAAAAAGTGAGAAGAATTTGTTGCTACACCAAGTTCAAAATCAGTGAAAAGTGGTGGAAAGGTGAAACAAGTTATGAGTGAACAGTCTTTGTCTGATGATGGCATGTTAGCAAAGTCAAGTGGAAAGGGAAAATCCAGTGTGAAGTCTGGAAAAAGGAAGGTGGAAACTGTAATGGAACCTGATTCTGCAAAGAGAGTGAAGCGTGAGAGTATGTCTGCTAAAGAATGACTGAGGTACCAAACGGTTCTACGGGGTCGCACTTTTGACCCAAAAATCTCTAAAATGGACGGAATAAGACAAATAATTGACATGGTCGAGTGTCAATAATGGGGACATCTGTTCAAGGTGGATGTGACCAAAGTCTATGAGGATGAGGTCCAAAGTTTCTATGCAGACCTCTTTCATGTTGAAACTGATCATATATGTGCTTTGGTTAATGGAGTTATATTGTGTTGGATGCTGCTCTGCTTGGGGACGTTCTTAAGGTCCCTGCTGATGGTATGTCTTCTGTGAAGAATGTGTGTGGGTCAAATTTCAGAAATGTTATTATGAAGGAAGGTGCAGTCCAGCGGGGGGAACGGGTCCACAAGAAAGCTTTACTTCATATTTATCAGTTATTGTTTGAGCTGGTGAACAAGGTTCTTCTACCCCGTTCTGAGAGAAGGTCCATTATTTCCAAGTCTGACTTGTATCTAATGGAAGGACTGGATGTGTTTAAAGGTGTAAACTTGCCAGCCATCATGATTGAGCACATGCAAAAGGTGGCAACTTTCAAGGATGGAAACCATGGTCTTCCATATGGATTTCTTCTCACGCACGTCTTCAAGTTTTTCAAATTGCCTTTGGGACAGCCTAGGATAGGGACCATGAAGCAGACCTTCTCTCAAACTACTTTGGAGGAATACAAATGTGTTGAAAAGAATGGAAGGTTAGGCAGCACTTCGACAATCTCTCAGCTCATCAATGCTCAAAATAGTGCTACTGAGGAGATTCGAAAGTTGAAGGCATGGAATGCCATATTGGAGAGTCAGCAGGCCCAGGGGCACCAGGGTCAAATGAGGAGATAGCTCATCTGACTAAAGAAAATGGTGATCTCCAGCAACAAGTGGAGAACCTGAAGGAGAAAATGCTCATCGAGCAAATATCGGCGAATGCCAGAATAGATATCGTTCTCGACACCCATGATGTAGCCTCTAAGCCCTCTCTTCCTCGTGTCCCCTAGGCAAACCTCTCAGTGACCAATTTCTGGATTATTTTGTTTTGTTTTGATGACTTTGGCAGTTGTTTTTGTTTTTCTTTTGTGGTATGGATGGGATTTACTTGTACTGCTCTCGCTGATAACAATCCAATTTTTGCCTTTACTGTAAGGAAAAGGCTTATGTTTTAAAAAACTATCCTCTTTTGCTATTTATCGCTTATATTTCTCTATTTCTCTTTTCTATCATGTTGCATGCACAGATGTGGCATGCGTTAGCTAGGCTAGACTTCTTTATGCTGATTGCTTGCTTGTGTATTTTTAATGATGCCAAAAGGGGGAAGTATAATTGAAACAGGGGTCTGATTAAGGGGGAAGCATAAAGTCAGGGGGAACTTGTGAAGCTCCTGTTACTTTATCTGGTTTATTTTGCTCTAAACATGTGTTATCAATTTATAAGATTGTCATCTGTATACGGGGAAATCGGGAGACCAATTTTCCTTGACATAGTGCTTCGAAGAGCAAATCCCGAAGGCAAGAGATCTCAGTTCGGTTTCCCCCTTGAGACCTAGCCGATGCCTTGCCCGGATCAAGCATCGATTAAGACCCTGATGGGCGAATATATTTCCCGAGGGATGTGAATGGGGCCCGTGAGACTTTTCCAAATGGCTCGACGCCAGTTCTTCTACAAAGAAATACAGGCTATCACATCTAATTATTTTATTGCATTTGTTTATTATATTAAGTTTGGACGCCCCCTTTCTTTCTATAAAATAAGGGTCACCAACACCGTGTAAGATATCTCTTGTTGGTCTTACAAAGAAAGCAATAATATTCTCTCTCTTTCTCTAAATTACTCTCTGGTTTTAAGTCATATTCACCGATAGCTATTCTCTCGATTTTTCTATTATATCTCGAGATCGTCTTCGGCATTTTATTGTTTCTTGATCTGTTCTTCAAACATTTTGCTCAAACTTGATCATACAAAGCCTTACTTACTTGTATATTTATCTTTTGTTCCCTTCCCAACTACCCTCGATAAGCTTGAGGTAGACTCGAGGTCTGGCCCCGAGGTATCTATTGGCTTGTACTAAGCTCGAAAACGCCCCTTACTGGTTCAATTATAGTTTTGGCTAGCTCGATCTTTATTATTTTACTTCACATTTAGCACTAATCACCCTTTCAAACTAGCTCGGGAATAGATCACGTATTTTTAGAATCCCATTTATAAATTTAATCGTTGTTACCATTTTCACGGTAAACAGTTTGGCACCCACTGTGGGGCTAAAAATAATAGTGATTATTTTCTTGCTAGTTTCATCACTTAAACGCACGATATCTTTCACACTTTTTCTTGCCCGAGAACTCCTTGATTGCGGGTCAAAATGTCTGGCTCAATAAATAGGGTTGAGAACAACGACCTCGAAGACCACGGGAAAAACGGCGTGGCCATTCCGGCCATCGGAGAACCTCCACAGAATCCTGACGACGTTCCCGGAACAATCCTAGTAGACGCGGATTCGCAGGACGCTCAGCAAGTTGATGAAACGTCTCACACCGATAGGAGCGTACGACGCAGCAACCAACTGCAAGCGCAAAAAACCCCAGCCCTGGAAGAACATGAAGTTAGTCTTCACGTTATCTTTGAAATGGTGCAGGCACAACAACTAGCAATCGTTCAGCTACAAAGCTACCCAAGAACCCCCAGTACAGTGGCACCAGATGCAGCTCCCCCATAGAGCGGGTACTCGAAAGGTCAAGCAACAACGAGTCGGTGGCTGACCCCGCTGTTGTAAAATTACTCGAGGACCTCACCAAAAGGATCGAATCGGGAGAGAAAATGATCGCAGTCAACGATAAAAGGGTTGAGACCTACAACTCTACAGTCGATCAGATCCCTGGCGCCCCTCCGGTCCTTAAGGGTCTAGATTCAAAGAAATTCATTCAAAGGCTATTCCCTGAAGAAGCGGCGCCGAAACCTATTTTGAAGAAGTTAAGAATGCCGGAACTCCCTAAGTACAATGACACATGACCCCAACGAACATGTCACTGTGTATTCCTGCACAGTAAATGGTAATGACATTAAGAATGACGATATTGAATCTATAATATTGAAAAAGTTTGGAGAAACACTTTAAAAGGGTGCCATGATGTGGTACCATAACCTGGCCCCCGACTCCATAGACTCATTCGCCATGTTAGCGAACTCTTTTGTAAAAGCACACGCCAAAGCCATTAAAGTAGCGACAAGGAAGTCCGATGGTTTCAAAATCAAGCAAAGAGAAAACGAGATGCTACGGCAGTTCATGTCCCAGTTCCAGATGGAACGAATGGAGTTGCCACCAGTCTCCGACGATTGGGCAGTTCAAGCCTTCACCCAAGGCCTGAATGAACGGAGCTCCATGGCTTCGAAACAACTGAAACAAAATCTGATCGAATACTCGGTCGTAACCTGGTCGGATGTCCACAACCGGTATCAATCAAAGATCAGGGCAGAGGATGAACAGCTGGGGGTTCCATCGGGCTCGGCGTACCCAAGAAGGTTCCCGACAAAAGAGACGAAGGAAAGCAAAGAACGGTATCATCCGTACCTTGAAGACAGAAGGAATACCCCAAGGCACAATCTTCCCCAAAACGATAAGAGGATGGATCGAGGATAGGATCCTCGAGGGGTCATCAATAGGACCCGGTTTGACCGAAATATAGGACCAGTCAATGCACCTCACTTATCGGAATACAATTTCAGCATCGACGTATCAGACATCATGTTCTTCATCAACAAAATCTGAGATACAAAATGGCCCAAACCAATACAGTCGGATCCTTCACAGAGAAATTACAACTTGACGTGTGAGTTCAACAACATACACGGCCACCGGACCGAGAATTGCCATCAACTACGAGAAGAGGTAGCCCGGCTGCTCAACAAAGGGCACCACCGAGAATTCCTCAGCAATCGGGCCAAAAATCAGTTTCGAAACAGGGAGGCAGCCAAGAAGAATGAAGTAAACGAACCTCAACACGTCATCCACATGATCATGGGCGGCGCCGATACCCCACAAGAACCCATGATGAGGAAAACAAAAATATCTATCATAAAGGAGAAACAAACTCGAGGATACATCCCCGATGACGCCCTTACCTTTAGTGAAGTAGATACAGATGCTTTGTCTCAGCCCCACAACGACATTCTGGTAATTTCCTTCCTTGTAAATTCTTTCCAGATAAAACGTGTACTCGTGGATCTAGGTAGCTCGGCCAATATTATCAGGTCAAGGGTAATAGATCAACTCAGTTTATCTAAATAAATTGTACCCGCCACTCGAGTCCTCAATAGGTTCAACATGGCGAGCGAAACAACAAAATGGGAGATCATCGTATCCATCACCGTGGACGATGTAACCCAACATACCAAGTTCCACGTCATCGAAGGGGACATGAGGTACAACGCCTTGTTCGGATGACCATGGATACATTGCATAAGAGCAGTACCGTCTACTCTCCACCAAATGATAAAATTCCCGACAAAGGAAGGGGTCAAAACCATCCACAGAGAGCAGCACACGGTGAGAGAAATGTTCGCAATAAACCCACAGGCGAATCTGGGCTCAACCCTGGGCAGGTCTGACAAAGTGCAAAGATAAACCCGCATCGCATGCCCTACCTCGGTCGATCAAAGCAAGTCAGCACCCAGAAGTATCCCGTCTCAAGGTACCTCCGTTTCTTTTATTTTATTTTCAAAATAGAAATTAACCCTCGTGTAGGCACTGCCCGAAAGCCTCGAGGACTCCCAATAAAGGCGCGCCCGACTTGACCGAAAATATCGAGACACTAGCACTGTCCAAAGATCCCGAGATACCCCAGTAAAGGTGCGCTCGTTGCACTCTTTTCCTTAAACCGAGATTTTTATCCCAAAAAGAAGAAGGGTTTTACTGGAAAGGTTTTTAATGAGGCAACGCCCGCGAATCCACCAGGAGACAAAACTCTGCACAAAATCGCTCGAAGCCATCTTTACGGCCAACCCCCGAAGTGGCTAGGAGCATCCCTCCTGAAATCTACAAGACTCAGAGGAGCGCTGAATAAAGATCCATACGGGGAAATGATGTATCATGCCAAAGTGGTCAAAGTAGCCAAATCTCGTTAAGACGAGAACATGTATTATTATACCAGGCAATCAAAAAATACCCCCTTCTTTTAGAAGAAAAGAAAGGCTCCTAAACAAAAGCAAAGCAACATGAGAATCAGCAAAACAACCCGAATTGACCTAAAAACTGGTCAATCCAACTCGACAACACATATATCGCATCAATAAGTCAGAGAATATCTCCAGCGCCTTACTTTGCAAAAAGAAACAGATCACAGCATGCCCCCGATGGGGGTATCTCCACGAAATACGTCCCCTGATACTCCGAGACTTAGGAAGTCCAATATCCCTACGACCCAGGGTTGAAACTCCGGGCTCACCAAGCCCTCGAAAAATAACTTCGGGCTCACCAAGCCCCCAGAAATAGCTCTAAGCTCGTGAAAAGCTGTCTTCAAGCGAACTCGATAACTCGGAGACTGTCGCCAATTGACACGCACTGGAAAATCTGAAATTATAAGACCCTAACGGGCAGCCTCGGCAAAACTAGATCTATTCTCCCTAAACTGTAAGACCTCAACAGGCATGATAAACTGTAAGACCTCAATAGGCATGATAAACTGTAAGACCTCAATAGGAATGATAAACTATAAGACCTCAACATGCATGACAAACTGTAAGACCTCAACAGGCATGGAAAACTGTAAGACTTCAACAGGCATGAAAAATCTCACAGTCTAGGCTACACGTCGCATTTGTAAGAGTCCCTAAAGGGCATATCCTAGGTGTGGACGCCTAATACTGCTTTTCGGGATCAAAATGGCCCCGGCTAAATGCACACGACTACAGACGGAACGGCTGCTACAGCCCAAAAAATGCAACTCGGGGATGCCCAAGTGTTGCTAAAAAGTCCTCCGAATCTACTTAGGAAAGAACCGGTTAAAACATAGTCTTCCTTCAATAGGCAAAAAATGAGTCCCGACCACGTCGGATCCAAAATAAAAAAAAGCATCGATCTACTCCACCTATGGGCTATGAACCTTCCTAGGTGCTCAAAACATCATTGATTATGACTTGAAATTGAGGTTCTTTTAGAACTGATGACGGGTCAGGCAAAATAATCAATAAGTCCTTAACAAGAGGAAACAAAGCCTACAAAAGGTCTCTGGTCCTCACATCAAAACAACATAAGTGCCATTCTCGTCGGCTAAGCAAAGCCTCCGGGCCTCACTCCAAAAGGTCTCTACGACCATCAAATTGAAAATTGACAACTTGAGGATTAAAGAGAGCTCTAATCATAACCCGATTCGGCGACCGGATCCAAAATAGTTAAGCAAAGCAAAGTCTTCGTGCCTCATATCAAAATTCCTCTATGACCAAAAACTGTAAGTGCCATTGTCATCGACTATGCGAGCCTCCGGGCCCTATATCGAAAAGTCTCTACGACCAAACAACATAAGCACCCTTATCGTCGGCCAAGCAAAACCTCCAGACCTCATACTGAAAGATCTCGATGACCAAGCAACAGAAAGGCTACCATCACTGGTTGAAAAATGAGATCGAAGGGTCAATTATAGCTCGAATCGCAATGTGAATCGTAGACTGGACCCAGAAGATCATCAAACGCCTAAGGGCGGGAAGCAAAATGCACTATTGCCATCCAGAACCTCCGAAAGGGTAAAAGGCTAATTGCTGCTCGAATCATGACATGATTCAGAGACTGGACCCAAGGATTGTAGTACGCCCGTAGGTACGACACGAAGACCATTATCTCCCAACTCGGAGACTAGCTCCAAGAAAATTGCCAAACGCCCAAAGGCAGAGAATAAAAATCATTATCTCCAGCCCAAATGGGCTCGAAGGTAGGATAAGCCCGAGTCAGGATCTCGACACAGAGACCGAATTCGAAGGTAATTCGACCAATGCCTAAGAATTACGATAACAATCGAGGCAAATCTATACCCTGCACCGAAAGGAAAATATCTTGTCAAAATACGCCTTCTATGGCCTCGGCATATGACAACCAAGCTCCCCGATTGTCCTCTTGGCTTGGGCCAATTCCTTCGGGAAAAGGAGCCCCCCGCACCGACCTGATCGGGATACTCGTTGGCAAAAAAGCCACGAAATAGTTACCCTTTGACTACTGGGCCATCTAGTCGAAGGTTATTTTAGCTTGCCCACTTTGCCTGATGTGTCTCGAGACACTCGAAGGCGAAACCCGAGAATAAAACAGCGGATATGCCTAAAGAGATGACCCAAGCGGCGCTATCAATACGCCATTGGTAGAAAAGGCAAATCCCTAGAACACGCACCCATGAAATTGCTCCGGCCTAAAAGCACGAAGGATTACCGCCTTTCGCCCATAAAGGCAGATGGGAGCCGAAGGACCTACCCAAGCTCGAGCCATGGTACAACTTGGAGACTACCTCCAAAACCGATCTGTGTGATCGAGAGCAGTGACAGGAAAAAGGTACAAAAGGAACAAAAGCTTTAATTTTTTTTTCTTATATTACATGCAAAAACATTCTTCGCCTACAGGCACACCCCGTGCACCAGATACAAAGTTACAAAACAATATAACCTCTAGTTTTCGTCAAAAAGAACGCCCTCTACATGATCGAGGGCTCAACTCAACTCGAATTGAATGACAACAGCTTCCCTCATAAAAAGTCTCCATCTCTCGATTAGCCCTAGGTCGGTTTGATACAGCTTCCGCATCGATTACCCCGGCCCTGACCTTCGAAAGTCCAGACTCAGGTCTCTCGATCACATTCATCTTAACCGGGGCATTCTCGTAGGACATGTTGAGGTGAACTTCGAAGATCAGGCTCGAGATTATCCAAGTCTCAAGTCGTAAAAGAACCAGCCCGGATCTAAGGCCATCGCAAGTCCACAAAAGGGAGCTTCGTGTACAAGAAGGAAAACACGAGATACGCCCCTGTAAGAGATCTCCTTGTCCCCCTGAAAATAAGTAAAGAAGGTTTCGAGGAACAACGTCAGTGGCCAACGCCGGAGGGGACGACTCGCCTGAAGTCTAGTACACGCCTTCCCCAAAAAATGAGGCCCCAATGAGCCCTAAAGCACCAATGCCGGACAACAAGACATTTTCCCGAGTTCACAACTTCCACTCCGTAGGAGGGACACTGAGAGCCAACCTTACGCTCTTTGAAGGAGTTACCCACATCAACAGGGCTCACCAGTGCACCCGAGGATGACCTCCATTTGGGGTATCGTCCCCAAAAGCCCCGAAGGGTGCAGGAACAAACAAACGGCAAGAAGGAAGCAAAAATATATCTCAGGTGGCCTAGGAGTATCATCCACACCCAGATCAATAAAGTCTCCGGGGCACCCGAAGATGACCTAGATTTTGGGAATTACCCCCAGCGGCCTTGGAATTCAGCATAATTTGGGAGACCCTCATAGCACCGGTCTCTCAGGCTGGCCAACAGAGGGACCAAAATGAACCCGTGTCAAGTGGAAAAGAAACAAGGATGTTTCACAGTTATCAAAGCTTCGAACAAAATCAAAGTAGTGCCCCCGCATGGGCGAATCTCCAAAGTAAATTCAAACACATTTCGAAGAATTATCTATGGTCCAGAAGGGCCCCCTATATGATCACCTCTCAACGCCTCTCCTGAGGAACTCAAGATGCCGTCAACTCTCTCTATGTAATCTGAGGGAGTCGACGACCTGAATATGTCGGGTCGGCTTAAGCTCGGTCGGAAGCATGATTATTGGGTTCGATAAAAGCCACCGACCAACACGAGGTTTGGGAAAATGCTTTATCAGCGGTCGACAATAAACCTAGGCTTTCAACAGACATAAGGATATATCGAAAAAGGGAAGGGATCAAAAGTAAAAAACAAGTAAAAAACATATTTATATTCGTATAAATCCTTATATACAATTGCAACTTATATGATTACAAAAGCTTCTTTTACAAAAAATAAAAAGGGAAAGAATACATGCAGCATACAAGTCCAAAAGAGAGCATCCTACGTGTAGCGCTTCCGAAGTCATCCTTCCGGTCACATGACCTCAAAGACAATATCTTCCAAGTCCGGCCCCTGCCAGGATCTCATCCCTACTTTCCCGAAACGACATCACAGCAGGACAAGCCTATCCTGCCCAGGAAAGATTGGAGGTTAGCCCATGGCTTGGCCAACGAAAGATCTTAAGGCCATAGGTCCCAAACATTGTAAAGCAACAAAGACCGAGAAAGTGGCGAGGAAAGCAAGAAAAACATGTATTGAAGGAGGTCTCCTAAATGAAGAACTAATCATAAGGGAGCCCCATATAAATAGAGGGAAAAAACAAAGTAACCGACGATGCCATTATCACCCTCGAAAAGCGTAACGACAAGCAAAATTAATGCGTTCATGGAAGATGAAATGATAGAAACCAAATTGTGGCACAGAGTGGAAACAACGACGATGCAGCCCCGAAAAGCGAGGGATCATAATACTTCGAAAAGGTTCTAAAAAAGTAGGAAAGAAAAATGCCTCGAATTCTATGGAGAAAGGCCGAGCCATCGACATAATGGCATGTTGAGAACCACAAGGAGAAGCGTCAAAAACATTTCTTATCCCTTCCGTCTAAGAAACACGGAGACTATCTGCATGAGGGGAAATCGAGAGACCAATTTTCCTCGACATAGTGCTTCGAAGAGCAAATCCCGAAGGCACGGGATCTTGGTTTGGTTTCCCCCTCGAGACCTAGCCGATGCCTTGCTCGGATTGAGCATCGATTAAGACCCTAATGAGCGAAGATATTCCCCGAGGGATGTTACTGTGGCCCGCGAGACTTCTCCTAACGGCTCGACGCCAGTTCTTCTACAAATAAATGCAGGCTGTCACATCTCCTTCTTTTATTGTATTTGTTTATTATATTAAGTTTGGACGCCCCCTTTCTTTCTATAAAAAAAGGGTCACCAACACCTTGTAAGATACCTCTTGTTGGCCTTACAAAGAAAGCACTAATATTTTCTCTCTCTTTCTCTAAATTCCTTTCTGGTTTTAAGTCATATTCACCGATATCTATTCTCTCGATTTGTCTATTATATCTCGATATCGTCCATATTATTATTTCTTGATCTGTTCTTCAAACATATCGCTCAAACTTGATCATATAAAGCCTTACTTACTTGTATATTTATCTGTTATTCCTTTCCCAACTACCCTCGATAAGATTACCCTCAATAGGCCCGAGGTGGACTCGAGGTCTGGCCCCGAGGTATCTATTGGCTTGTCCTAAGCTCGGGAACGCCCCTTACTGGTTCAATTATCATTTTGGCTAGCTCAATCTTTATTATTTTACTTCTCATTTAGCACTAATCACCCTTTCAAACTAGCTCGGGAATCGATCACGTATTTTTAGAATCCATTTATAAATTTAATTGTTATTATCATTTTCATAGTAAATATCATCATAAAAAATGGGGAAATTGATGGGGTTACAGTACCTTAGCTTTATGTTTTGATGATTTAATAAACTTACTATAAAAGAACCAGATAAGGAACCTGACACACTTGGTTCACAACTCAAATCAACGGACTTCAGCTTATGAGAGTTGCTATGAATTAAGAATATAGAGAATCAACATAAGGACCTGATACCCTTGTGTTTCCCTAACAGCTGTACGAAGTCAACTGTCTACAGCTGGAAAGTGACTGCCTGCACTGTGCACACAAGCAGTGCAACACAGTTCTGCAATCACTTCTCATTTGACCCCCCAAGTGATTACATCATTGAAGTGATGTCATCCATGTTGTATTAACATTAAACATTACAACAAAATATCACTTGAACACTTGAGAATTCATTCAAGCACTCCAACTATTTTGCCTGCTAAGCAATCAATTCTCAAGTGCATCAAGAACAAAGAATGACACTACTATGGACCAATTCCTACAATAAGTATATTTTATGTCCTTAGTTGAGTTGTAACTTTGTAATTGTTCTTCACTGTAATGCCTACTTTGCTTATCTAGAAGCGTGATTTAGGAACCCCTTGTAAACCATAAACCTTTAGTGTTTGTGTCGTGACTAGAGTTAGTCATGAGTTGAAGTCTTTGTAATAGGTGTATTGTAAAATGGCTTGTAATAGGTGTATTACAAGTTAGTGAGGGATTAAGAGTTTAATTCCTATATTGCATAGGTTGCAATCTAAAGTTTCTCATAGTTAAGTTGAAATCCTGCCAGTGTAGGTCATGGTTTTTTATCCCCTTGGGCAGGTATTTTTCCACGTAAAATCTCCCTGCATTTTTTACTTACTGTCATATTAACATTCTCAGTGGAAACTCATATAGGGCCTGATCTTTATATAGTTGGATGGACTCATATATATTCTATCACACGTTCATGGACAATGGTCTATAAATAATTGTTGATCATTAATGAGGGCGTCTAAAAGGGAACTGGTGGCTTAAAACTAAAATATATTAAAAGATCCTGAATTTTCTTTTATAATATCCATATAATATTGAGAAAAAAAAGTGGTGAGAGAACAACGTATAATATGTGGGTTAGGCGTAAGTCATATGGTATTGAACTCCCTATAGAAAAATATAGCATTAAATGAAAATGGTAAAAGGATTGAGCCTATTATCGATCGTGTTTTGAACCTTACGATAATTGTCTCTAGGATTTCTTAGTTAAAAAAAGAGACACAAAAGAATTTCATTACTGATATGAGGATATATCAAATGTGACAAAAAGGAATAGCTAATTTAGAGTATTTGATTGTAAATTAGAAAGTAAAATAGTAAAAAATATGAAAAAAGAAATAAAGAAAAGTAGAATTGATTAGAAGATAAATATATTATTTAATTTATTGAGAGAAAAGTTTTATCCTATTAACTCATTCAATCCTACATCTACCAAATTTAAATAAATATTAGTATTTAAAATATTTTTATCAATAATTGTATAAATATAAATTACATGTATTATATAATGATATACTAATACTTTATATTTTTGGAGACTTAAATATTTGGGGGCCTAAAGCAAGAGCTTCACTTATCTTATCCTAGAGCCGCCCTTGCGTAGCTTCTACTAACTGAATATGTATTCTTAGAATTCAGTAGATGCTGTCCATTCAGATACCATTAATTCCACTATACCAGTTTTGATATAATTGAGCTTTCTATAATACTATCACGACCTAAAATTCCACTATGCTATGATAGCACCTAATCCAACTTGCTAGGCAAACCAACACAGACAAATAATTATAATGAACTATATAAAAGGGTATTCCACTAACATAATATGGATAAGTGCAGGAATAATCCTGAAATCAACATTAAAGTATGAAAGTAGTACATCAACCCCCAAGAATCGGTAGTACATGTAATGATCCACTAAATAGAATACAACATAATCTCGAAGTACAAAGATACTATATGAAACAAGAACAACAGTACACCAGGAAGTCTCCGCCATACTCCATCCAGCGTATAGCTAGGATCAATACCAGGATCTGCACAAAATATGTAGAAGTATATTATGAGTAAAAAAAATGTAACGGTAAGTATCAAGTATAACCCAAAAAACACGCGTCAGAGCTTAAGAGCTCTGGCGACAGGCGATTCTGGGCGACTCAGAGGTGACACAACTTCGTAGCTCTTCAATGGCTACTCAGGCCACTAGCCTGCCTCCTCCTGAGGTTGGTTAGTCGTCTCCCTCCCCCAGCCATTACCAACCTCTAAAAACCCTAATACAAACCCTAATCCATCCAAAACTTATGCGAATTTATTAAACCCTACTGTCATAAATGCGCCGATGCAAAACTTAGCAAAACTGCCCGTTAAAACTGTGGAATTTCTTTATGGGAGCCTGTTATCAAGTGGAAGAAGCAAGAAGTTCAACAATCCATCATTCAAAAAGGTTTGCAATTAGTTGTTCTTGGAAATTTTTTGTATGGTAAACCTGTCATCAATGAATTGCATAAGGTTATTCCTATTCAATTTGAGTTGAAAGGAGTATGTTCTATTTGGTTGATAGAGGATAATCATGAGCTAATGAGATTGTCATTACTTGAAGACTATGTTCATTTGTTGTCTAAGCCTGCATTTTACCTCAAAGCTCAAGGTGATATGCGGCAGATGAGGTGTACTAAGTGGAATCCATGGTGGAAACCTAATGAAGAAATGCGTATAGCTGTAGCATGGATTAGCTTTCCTGAACTGCCACCAAATTTATTTGGTAAGGAATGTGTGTTCTCCTTAGCTAGGCCAGTTGGGAATCCTCTTCGTATTGATCTTGCAACTCAGAATGGTACTAGACCTAGTTGTGCCAAGGTAAAGGTGGAGGTTAATCTATTAGCTAAGTTCCCTCATCGTATTAAGATTGTGGAAGAAGCTGATGAATCTGGGCCAGAAGAGTTCATATGGTTTAGGATTAATTATGATTATATGCCAAAATATTACAAGCCTTGCAAGAAACAAGGGCATAGTAAGACAGAATGCTGGGTAATTCATCCTGATTTACACAAGAGATTTGAAGAAGGTGCTGAGGATCAAGGCAAGGAGAAAACAGTTATGGTGAGTACTGATGCAACTGGGACAGTTGCAAATTCAACAAAGGTTATATCAAGTGGAAAGGTGGTTGGTAAGCCTTCTGATAACCATGCCAAGCGGGAATAAATGCAAGCAAGGAAGAACAAGTACCAAAGAGACAATCAGGGTCACATTGTTGATAACAAAAAAGGAAAGGGAGCTGATACGGGTGAAGGGAAGGCCAAATTTGAGAAAGTTGCAACCAAGAAAAAGTTTAATGCACTAGAGGCAGAGGAATTTCATCAACCTACTCTACAAATTACTGAAGGCAAAGGTGAGGATCATAGAAATGGTAAGAAGAAGGAACATGGGGAAAATCAATCCAAGAAGGGTCAGGAGAAGGAAAAGGCAGTCAATACCGGAGTGTCAAGCCCTAATCCTAATGCTACTAGGATTAGGGTAATTAGGAAGGAAGGTAACCCTAATCCAACCAGAGAAGGGATTCAAGAGGAACTAAGGCGTGTGAAGAAGGAAGCAGTTGAGAAGGTTTTGGAAAATAAGAATTCTGGGAATCCTACTCCTTTTGAGATTCACTCATTAGCTCCTAAAGGTGATCAAGAATTAGTTAAGGCTAATTCTACTATTCCTAGTGATCAAAGAACTGATGAGAGGGCTAATAAAGAAATACACAATCGATTGGGTTCATATAAGGTTTGGGAGTAGCAAAGAGGAGCTAAGGCAACTCAATTTGACCACAAACCAATCATGTCATGAGATTCCATCTCAAACATTTGCAGATTCTGGGCAGTTTGAGGATCTTGATGAAGTAAACTCTACAAATGTCTTATGAAGTATTGCAGTTGAAGTTGAGGATGATCAACTGGGCATGATAAAGACAATAGGAGACAAGGTGAATAAGGACAACAATCAACTAGGTTTACCAAGCATTAGGCTGGCGACGACATGCCTGAAGCCAGATTTACCAGGTGAGGCAGCTATAGTAAACCCTAACCCTACTAAAATTAGGATTGATGGTAGTTTGAGTTCTACGATTAAACAATCACAACCATCGATTGAAGGTGATAGAAGAGCATCAAAGGAAACTGGAAAACATGGTGGTTTAGCTCAATTATCTCTAAGCAAGATGATATGTAATGGAACTGTAAACCCTAGAGATCCTAGAAGATTTTGTCTTATGTTGATGGGGTTTCGGTGCATGCATTGAGGAATGAACAGGTTGGGGCTGTTGAAATGGAGGTATTAAATGATACAGTGTGTCAAGATCACCAAACAATTCATGGGAAGGAGAATTTGGGAAATATGGAGAAGAATGCTGAGCTAAATGAAGAAGCATTGACATATTATGAACCAGTTAAACAAGCCATAGTTCCTAGGGAGCTTGGGGAACTTGAGGCAATGCCTTTGGCATGTGCATCTGGGACTAGATCACCTATGTAGATCCAAGTCAATGTGTCATTGAAGTCTCCAAATCAAGTTTTACATGACATTATCACTTACAAGGAGCTGCTAGTTGATATTCAAAATGCCTTAGTTGATCAACAACTACAATTGAAGGTGAAGGTGATGATGAATATACAATTAAAAAATTTAAAGCTGTTGCAAGGGAGGGGGATCTATCTCCTAAAGCAGCAGCAAGAAGTGGGAAGAAGGGAAAGAAAAAATAACCTAAAGAGCCACTACCACCTACTAGAATTTTGCCTAGGGTTGCAGCCTCAACAACAACAAGATGGTGATCAAAACATTGATATGGAACATAAGGTCTGTTAAGACTCAACAGGCCTTTCAGAGGGTTATAAATATGCAAAGGGAACATGGCTTTTTCATTGTTTCACTTATGGAGCTATTTCAAAAGAAGAGGTATATTCAAAACTATAGAAGAAGACTAGGTATGGAAGCTGCAATTTCAAATGTGAATGGGATATTTGGCTATTTTTTAACGCTGTGGTGGAATGGGACTTGTTGACTGATACTAAATAGCAGATGAGAATTAGCATCAAGACTTAGGTAAGCACGTCATGATGACTTTTGTATATGCTAAATGTTGTGCTTTTGAAAGACTGGAATTATGGGACAATCTATACTACTTTGCTAGTTATATGGAGCTGCATTGGTTAGTTGGGGGGGGGGTCTTCAATGTTATCCTTGG
>MU716072.1:28730-43275 GCA_026770625.1 Nicotiana glauca
GAAGGTGAAGGTGATGATGAATATACAATTAAAAAATTTAAAGCTGTTGCAAGGGAGGGGGATCTATCTCCTAAAGCAGCAGCAAGAAGTGGGAAGAAGGGAAAGAAAAAATAACCTAAAGAGCCACTACCACCTACTAGAATTTTGCCTAGGGTTGCAGCCTCAACAACAACAAGATGGTGATCAAAACATTGATATGGAACATAAGGTCTGTTAAGACTCAACAGGCCTTTCAGAGGGTTATAAATATGCAAAGGGAACATGGCTTTTTCATTGTTTCACTTATGGAGCTATTTCAAAAGAAGAGGTATATTCAAAACTATAGAAGAAGACTAGGTATGGAAGCTGCAATTTCAAATGTGAATGGGATATTTGGCTATTTTTTAACGCTGTGGTGGAATGGGACTTGTTGACTGATACTAAATAGCAGATGAGAATTAGCATCAAGACTTAGGTAAGCACGTCATGATGACTTTTGTATATGCTAAATGTTGTGCTTTTGAAAGACTGGAATTATGGGACAATCTATACTACTTTGCTAGTTATATGGAGCTGCATTGGTTAGTTGGGGGGGGGGGTCTTCAATGTTATCCTTGGTGAGGATGAAAAGATAGGTGGTTTTCCAGTGTATACCCCAGAGTATGAAGATTTTGCATTTTGTGTAAACTCTTGTGGCTTGTTTGATCTTGGCTATAAGGGCAGTCCTTTCACTTGGTGGAATGGAAGGCCTAATGAGGAATGAATCTTCAAGAGATTAGGTAGAATATTTATGAGCTTGCCTTTTCAAACACTCTTTCCTAATATATAGGTAGAGCATCTCGTCAGAATAGGCTCAGATCATGCTCCACTCTTGGTGAGCTGCGGTGATGAGGCGATGAAGTTTGTAAAACCATTTAAGTTCCTGAACTTTTGGGCAAAACATGAAACATTTATGGAGGTTGTGAGGCAGAACTGGATGGCTGACTTTATATGGGATCCATTCTTGATGTTCAAGCAAAAATTAAATAGGGTTAAAATTGCTCTTTCCAAATGGAGCAAATTAACCTATGGAGATATATTCAAGCAGTTAGAATCAAGGAGATGCTATTTGAAGAAGATTCTTCTATGGAGAATAGAATAGTACTTCAACAAGCTCAAGCTGAGTTGAAGAAGTACTTGAGCATTGACGAACAGTACTGAAAACAAAAGGAAGGTATGACTTGGTTTGAGGAAGGGGACAAGAATACTAGATTCTTTCATAACCATGTCAATGGTAAGAGGCAAAAGCTATAACTGAAAAGGATCCAGAATTGTGATGGTGCATCGATTGAATCTCAAGACTTATTATCTAATGGTGCAGTAGAGTTTTTCAGAAGAAATTCACTAAGGAAGTTGATCCTACAAGCTTTGATCTCTTAGACAATGTGCATACAATGGTGACAAGGGAGCAGAACCTAGAGCTATGTAGATTGCCTACTATGGAGGAGGTGAAAGCAACAGTGTTTGCACTGAGTAGTGAGAGTGCAAATGGTTTTTCTGGCTTGTTCTTTCAAGCATGATGGGACATTGTAGGTGAGGACATTCACAAGTTACTATCTTTGTTCTATGAGGGCATCCCCCTGCCTAAGTCTATCACACATACAAACCTTGTCTTGTTGCCGAAAAAACCTTGAGTCCAAACATTCTCTGATCTTAGACCTATTAGTCTAAGTAATTTTATCAATAAGTTGTTCTCAAGGGTGGTGCATGATAGGATAGAGAAGATACTGGCCTCTTTGAACTCTTCAAACCAATCAAGCTTTGTCAATGGAAGGAGTATCTTTGAGAACATTTTATTGACTCAAGATATTGTCACAGATATAAGGTTGAGAGGGAAGCCTGCCAATGTTGTTATCAAGCTAGATATGGCCAAGGCATATGATAGGGTGTCATGGAAATATTTGATGCATGTGTTAAGGAAGATGGGGTTTGCTGAATGCTTAATCAACATGGTGTGGAATCTGATGCTAACAATTGGTACACAGTCATGGTTAATGGGCAAACTTCAGGATTTTTTCACTCAATAAGGGGGGTGAAGCAAGGGGATCCTTTATATCAAGCCTTGTTCATTATATCAGCTAAAGTCTTGTCAAGATCATTGAACAAATTATTTAATGACAAGCAGCTTAGAGGATTTGGAATGCCAAAGTGGGCTGATCCATTGAATTACCTTGCCTATGCAGATGACACTATCATTTTTGTATCTGCTGATCCTTATTATTTGCAAAAGATTTTTGAAGTTTTGGCTAAGTATGAGCACACTTCTGGACAGTTAATTAACAAGTCAAAGAGCTCATATTACATGCATTCCAATGTGGCTGGAGCTTTAGCAAATGCAGTAGGGAGTATCACTGGATTCTCAAAGGGTGCATTCCCATTCATTTACCTTGGCTTCCCAATATGTTAGACAAGAAGGAGAAAAGAATATTACAATGATGTGATTCCGAAAGTAAAGGCAAAGCTAAACTTTTGGAAGGGACAATTATTGTCCTATGGGGAAAAGCTACTCTTATTTCTAGTGTGTTGCAAAGTATGCCTACACACATTCTTTCCGTTCTTGATCCACCTGACAATGTACTGGAATGCTTGCATAAAACCTTTGCAAGGTTTTTCTGGAGCAATAAGAAAGATGGAAGGAGTAGGCATCGGACAAAGTGGCAGAATCTATGTCTTCCTAAGGAGGAGGTAGGAGTAGGTTTTAGATCTTTGATTGATGTCTCAAAGGCTTTGTTTGCTAAGTTGTGGTAGAGATTCAGAACTACCAAATCTCTATGGTCCAATTTCATGTAGAATAAGTATTGTAAAAAAGAACTAGCTATTGTGGTTTAATTTAGGGAAGGATTACATGTTTGGAGGAAAATGTTGGAGGAAAGGGAAGAGGTTGAGCATAAAATATTGTGGGAAATGAATAGGGGTTCTACTAATGTGTGGCATGAAAACTGGACAGGATTAGCGACTCTTTATCATATATTACCTCCTGAATTCCCAATCAATGAAGAATTGCAAGAAGTTGCTGAGTTGAGAGATGATGAACACTGGAATGATCAACTTCTTGATCAATCTTTCCCTCAAGAGATTGCGGGCCATATCAAATAAGAAGTAGGCTTTGCAGCTGCTGATGACTACTGGGACACTCCAAGATGGACGCCTACATCTTCTGGTAAGTTTACTGTTAGTAGTGCATAGAGAATTCTAAGGCATAGAGAACCAAGCAATCTTGAGTTTTCTAAGCTATGGAACAAAGGGCTTACCTTTCAAAATTTCTTTCTTTTTGTGGACAATTTTGAAGGGGAAAGTTCCTACTGATGATTTGTGGAGGAGAGGTGGATACATGGTAGTGTCTAAATGTTGGTGTTTAGTCCACCACATGAAGACTCATTTCAGCATTTATTTTTGACAAGTGATACCGCAAACAAGGTATAGAAGACATTCATACAAGCTGCAGGTTTGAGGATCAATTTGGTACAGGTTCATCAAGTTATAAGGGCATGGTGGAGTGAAAAGTGTTGTCCTGAGTTAAAGCCTTTGTTTCAGGATGTTCTAACATTTATTTTATGGGAGCTTTGGAAGAGAAGGAACATAATAAAGCATAGTGGGACAGTGTCTTGTAGTAGAGTGATTTATAAAGTTAATAAAACCCTTTACTATCTTGCAAAGGTTAGGTATCCTTGGTTGCCTAGAATACCCTTATTGTGGCCAGAAATGATAAGATTTTTTGAGAACTACAAGCCCTATGTAGTTACTGAGAGAGTCACATGACAACTCCTCTATGAAAGGTGGTTCAAGTGTAATACTGATCTAAGGGTAATCCGGGACCCAGTTCTTATGGATTTTGTGTGAGAGATCATAAAGGGAAATTGGTGTTTTCTAAGGTTAAGGAGATAAGATAGACAATTAATATAGTAGTTGAAGCCAAAGCTATAGCTGAGGGGTTGGCAATTTGTGTGGAAAGACAGCTTCATCATTTGATTATGGAGACTGATTCTTTAGTGATGAGGAAGATTATTATTGATGAATGGGAAACACCATGGTGTATAGGTGCATAAGTGAGGAGAATTAAGGAGATAAAGAGTACATACAATGTACTCTTTCAGCATGTTCTAAGGGAGCGCAACACAATTATAGACTTTTTAGCTAACTTTATTTTCTCTTTTGTAGGTACTACAAAATTTCATTCTTTTCATGAATTGGCAGATGAAGGAAAAACATTGATCAACATGGACAAGTCTCATATACCTAACCTTAGGGTTAGGGTTTCCAAGAGAAAAGACCCTGATTGATGAACGCAGTATCCTTTGTACTGCCTGAACCTCTCTTTGTGTGTTTCTAGACATTGTGGAATGATTTCCCAATGGTATTAACATGCTATCATGCTCAACCTGTGGACATTCTAGTGTTATATGGGCTCACAAACAAAAGGTAGTTGGAATTTGATCACAAAAAGGCATAGTTCTAAACCCAGATGAATAGTAGGTCTGTTCTATACACGACCCTACTATTCAAGGCATTTGTCATCCAGTTCCACATGCCTGGTGTCGCCAGCCTAAGGCCTGGTGAACCTAGCTATAGGTCTAGCATCGCCAGCCTAAAGACTGGTTATGCTTGGCTTTATCCTAGCGTTTCCATCCTAAAACTAGCCTCAAGCATGACTTTTACCTTGCAAAGTCTGCCTAAAGCCAACTTCAAGCCTGACGTAGCTAGGTTCTTTTACATGGTAATTTTGATTAGCGAGCACATGATTTATACTTGGACAAACGCATTACACTACCTATGGAGATCATATTGTAGCAACATTAATGATTGGAAGACTATGCTGACTTCAATTCTATGGTGGAGATGTTTGGATTTCATTCTTGCCTATGGACTACATAGCCTGGCACCTAGTGAGAGCTTGATAGGTGCCACTTGGTCTTTGAAATTGGCAGTTGGATTCACACACACTTACAGGAGGATGAAGCACACAGTTATTCATGTTGTAATAGCTAGTTCAGTAGACATTAGCTTTTTAATCTTCCTAGTAGCTAGTAGTTACATACATCTTTTATTTTGGTTTGAACATCTTGTAAGCTTTGGACCCAATTTGGGATTTTATTTATTTATTAGCCACTAGGCAGCCTGCATAGTGGCATATTTGCTTAAGAAAAAGTATCACCCAAATGAAGTAGTGGTAAGATTTGATAAAAGATACTTATTTTTCATAAGCTATGCAGTTCACCGGCCCACACAATGGTAGAGAAGTAACCAATAATAATATACATGATAAACATAATTAAAGCAAAAGATAATAAGCATCCACCTTTCAGATAAAATGATCAAAAACACAAATCATCAAGACATTAAAGATAGAAAGATGATATGCAACAGTTAGCATTTGTATGAATATTACTACATGAGTCTAAAATGTCAATTCATGATAAAGACTCAAACTTTATAACAACCTACACTCTTCATGGCCCAACACTCCTCGTGTCGAACTACTTGTATGCTACCAAGAGAGAAACATAGAATGGAAAATTATGAGGGAAAAATACATACACTTATGCTTTATCGAAGCATAATAGCTCAATAATAAATTATGAATAATCATCTCAATCCGCATGGACAACTCATGTGCTATAAGCATCTCAATGTGCATGGATAACTCACTTGTTATAACCTCAGCCCATATAAGAGAATTATATGCAGGGATGTATTTATATGTACAAGATAAAAGACTTTATATATGATGCATATGGATAAGAGAGATAAACACATAGGTGTGTACGCATGTGTACAATTTATGACAATGACAACAACATATAATTCAACATACAATTAGCTCATCATGTTCAAATAAGGTATCAAATGCCTTGACATGATCTCTAGCATGTGGAAGATGTATCAAAACAAGGAATAAAGAAACCTAAAATCTACCTCAAGCATGAGAAAACCTCAATATCTATATATATACATTCGTGACCTTGCATATATGTTACCCCAAATATGTATACAACACATAAGTCTATTTTTAAAAAAAAATTCTCTTCAACCGAGGTAGCCAGGATACTTACTTTTTCCAAAGTAGGCTTCAACCGACCGAAATATCTTTTCCTCAATCCTCGACCTCCAAACGCTTAAATATTTGGCTAAAGAATACCAGGAATAACATCAAAACCAATAATGGATGATCAAAATAAATCTCTTAAGTTATAAACCTTCTAACTTAAACAAACATGTCCGAACCAAGCGTAAACATTTCGGATTCCCACCAAACTTCCCATAAAAGTTCCAAACCACTAAATAAACCTATTCCAAGTTCCAAAAAAATAATTTAAATCCAATATCATTAATGTCAACTCCCGGTCAAACTTATAAACTCTCAAAACCTTCAAATAGTAAAATGTCGGCAAATAGAGCCAAAACATCCTAGGAACCTCAAAATCCAAATCCAGACATAGGTTTATGTCCAAAATCGCCATACAAAACTATTGAAACCATTAAATTGTTAATCCGAGGTTGTCTACAAAAAAGCCAAACCTTGATTAATTCTTACAACTTAAGCTTCCAACAGTAAAATTAAGTGTTCCAATTCACTCTTAAACCTTTTCAAAACCTAACCAACCATCCTCTCATGTCACAAAATAACAAACAAGCATACATGGAGTATCAACTAGAGAAACATGACAAATACACAAAACGATCGGCCTGATCAGTACATTCTCACCCTTTTATACAAATATTCTTCCTCAAACGGGTTTAGAATCACACATGCGATGTAAAGAAGATGAGGATATTTGATTCGCTTATCTTGCTCGGTCCCCTAAGTCGCCTCCTCGACTAGTTGACCTCTCTATTGAACCTTCACTGAGGCAATATCTTTAAACTTCAACTTCCAAAACTACCTATCCAAAATGGCCATCAACTCTTCTTCATTACCCAGATACTCATCCGACTGTACGAAACTGAAATCCAACAGATGTGGGCGATTCTTATAGTAGTTCTGAAGGATGAAAACATGAAATAACGGATGAACTCCCAACAAGCTGGATGGCAAAGTAAGTCTGTAATCCACCTCACCAACTCTCTCTAACACCTCAAATGGACCAATATACCGAGGGCTCAACTTGCCCTTTTTCCTAAAACTCATCATGCCCTTCTAGGGCTGTAATGTAGGCTGGGCCCGGTCCTAAATGGGCTTCACGGGCTGGTCCTAAGTGATCTTGGGCTTTGTGGACTGGTCCGAAGTGGTCCCGAGCTTCGTGGGCTGGTCCTAAGTGGTCCCGGGCTTCGTGGGTTTTTTGTAAGAACCAGCCCCAGATCGGGATCACAAACTAATGGTCCCGGGCCTATGTGGGCCTAAGTGGGCCCAATGATTACTTTCTATTTTTTATTTTTTTTATCTAAGGCAATTCCTTGTAAAATTATATTATAGAATTGTGACCTAAATTTTTTTAATTCAAACTTAAACACAAAAATATATAAAGAGATATTCAAAGCAATGTGTTGTAATTTTATTAAAGCATTAATAAAATATGTCAATAGCTTTCTTAGTCTTCCTCCCCCCCACCCCCCATGGAATGAGCACAACAAGGTGCTAATACCACCGTGGAGAAGAAAAAGAAACTAATCAAGATGTACCAAAATACCAGTTACATATTAATTTACATGGTATCTATTACAAATTTCATAAATACTTCAAGGTTCGGAGGAATTTCTGTTGGTGGTGGCGGAAAAGAAGCTTGTTCATCACCGCTTTCGAGCGAAGCTACATCCTTCGAAAGTTCAACTAGCATTTCTTCGTAAGCTTTGTCTAGCACTAATTGTGATTCAGCAAGTCCAAAATTTCTTCGTTTCGAACGGGTCCAATCTCTGAAAAGTATTAATTTTTCCAAGCTCTCCCTCATAGATGCTCTATAATCACCGAGTTTAAGTCTTGCTTGACTGAAAGCGATCTCCGATGCCACTGTTGAAGCTTGAGTTGTTAAAATATCTCGGGTCATCCTTGAAAGAATCGGAAAGTATTTTTCTTTGTCCTTCCACCATTACAAAATATTAAAGGAGCCATCAGGATTCACTTCCTCAATTCCCTATGACAAATAAACTTCAAGCTCATTTAGTTGTAAACAATCACTAGTAGTAGAACCTTGAGAACCCCTGAACCCGGTGCAAACAGCAAGTACTCTTACTTCTGCATTTCTTTTAGATGATTGAGAACTAGAAGAAGAAGGAGTTGGAATATGTGGTCTAGCATAATCTATTACAATTTGATAAGCACGATAAATAGTTTGAGCATTAATGTTTATTGAGGCTTGTGCTTCCGGAAGAGTAGAAAACTCCTCATCTTCAAGTGCTAAACCATTATAAGCAGTTTCATACCAAAATTGAGGACTTCCAAATTTTATAGTAGGATTTAACAAGGTAGCAAAACCATAAATAGGGGAAATAGAGAAAAAAATATTTTTTAAACTTTTTTCTCATAGAATCAATAGTTTGTTCATAAATTTCCTCACCCTCTGAAAAATAAGAAAAGAAATTTGCAAGTTATGGAATATAAACTAAACATTTAGAATTAGTGGGATAATATTGCCTAGAAAATTCATTTGCAATAATATGAAATTTTTCTAAAAAATCTACAAGCATTTTAACATTAGTCCAATCCGCATTTGTAAGGTGCTCATCATCATCACTTACATGAGTATTAAACGTTGAGTTTATGGGATTTCTATATTCATATAGAACAACTAAACTTTTATACTTGTCATTCCATCTAGTTGCACAAGGTTTAGAAACCTTTTTTCTCTTAGGCCAAATTTATCGCATCTTTTAAAATATTCTCTAGGTCTACTTATACGGTTTGAATAAAAAAGCCAGTGAAGAGCCATATTTACCTTTTCAATTTCAATATTTAAAATTCTCATACCATCACCCATAATTCAATGGTAAACATGGCAAATACACATAACATGAAATTTTTTACTAAATGCAAAGCTACAACACTAGTGTTACTAGTAGTATTATCCATTGAAGTTGATATTATTTTATCACTAATGCAAAAATATCTACAAATATTCGTAATCGTGCTAGAAATAAACTACCCTGTGTGACATGAATTAATTATTCTATAAGCAATAATGCACTTTTCTATTATCCAATCCTCATCAATCCAATGACTGGTAATAGTAAGATAATCACAGTCATTATCACTTCTACCAATATCAGTAGTAATAGCAATACGACAATTTATATGAGTAAATAAATAGCACAAATATTGTTCATATTCATGTTTATATTTATAAATATCGCTCTTTACAGTTGTGCGAGGTCATCCTTTATAAGTAGGATTAAAAACTTTTCTAATATAATGTACAAAGTGAGGGTTAGAAAGAAACTAGTTTTACCAATTCTTCCCAATCTTTTCTTGGATCATAATATAAAATACCACCAGTAATAGTGTTAATTTCTAGTTGAAATAGATTTGACTCGGTACTAAGGTCAGCCTGACTAGGTACACTTGTCCCCTCGGCCAAAGCTTTCATACAAATATATTTAACTTTATCTTGAGGGTGTAGCAATATGTGTCTTCTCAAACTTCCCATCCTTCCCCCCCCCCCCCCCCCCCCCCCAACATATTTTAAAGCTAACTCTTTGCCACAAATTTTACACCTAGCCCTATTTTTTTCTTCTCTTAGTTTAGTAAAAAATGGCCAAACAAAAGATGTTTCGCTCCTTTTAGAAGGTTGTCTAGAAAAAGTATGGGTTGTAATATGAGGGTCATACGGGGCATAATTTGGATTATTATTAGTTGGGTTAACTTCAGAAATAGGACTAGTGGGTGTATCGTTGTCACGATCCGGATTTTCCACCATCGGGAGTCATGACGGTGCCTACTGTCGGAGCTAGGTAAGCCGAACATTTAGAAACACATCACTGATTTCGTTTAAACAATATAGTAACGGAAACATTAAAATAGAGCAGAAGACTTTAAAAATATTTGAAGAACTGAAAATTGAAATACGAAACTCCAAATTACACTTCTACCCAGTATCTGGTGTCACTACTCATAGACTACTATAGAATACTGAAACAAGGGTCTGAAAGAAATACATATAACCATTTGTCCCGAACACATGGGACAACATAATAAAGTAAGGATAGAAAAGGCGTCGAGTCTGCGGATGCCTACAAGCTACCTCGGTGCCTCGCGGATCTGAATGCTAATACCTGCACCACTGCGGCTACTGCGGTCCAAATCCTATATCTGCGCAAAAGAGCACAGAGTGTAGAATCAGCACAACCGATCCCATGTGCTGGTAAGTGCCTGGCCTAACCCCGATGAAGTAGTGACGAGGCTAGACAGGACCTATCACAATTAACCTGCACAGATATATGTGCAATAACAGGAAATACATGAATTTAAACAACTAAGAGGGAGGGGAGCATGCTGTGGGGTACGACAGTTAAAATATAGAAATCATCGGGTAAGAAAAGAAACTGTACAATAACAAATGATAAGGAAAACACAGGAAAACCATACATACAGAAAACAATATACTTGATCCACACTCCGTTGCGGCATGCAACCCGACCCTCCGATTTCATATTGGTTAGTGCTGCGGCGTGCAACCCGACCTCTCCGAGTTTATATTTGTTAGTGCTGCGGCGTGCAACCCGACCCTTCCGATATTTATATTTGTTAGTGCTGCGGCGTGCAACCCGACCCTTCCGATATAATTCCTCACTCAACAGCATCAACAAATGAGGCAAAGAAGTAATGAATAGTGGAAGAAATCCACGCAAGGGAATTAAACCCTCCAATTAGATCCCGTCAAGGGAGCAATATCAACAACTAAATTCAACAAAAACATCACGGCAAGGAAATACCCAATAACTACACGTCCCGGCAAGGGAGGATACAATAAATACTTTAATCCCGATAAGGGAATAATCCCAACACTTCCTCTCTTAATTACTTATTTCTCGAGTATCAATTTCTAGTCCGATCCAATGTTCCAAATGACGAACCAATCACAAACCTTCCTCAACTATTCACGTTATATTAAGCTTATCAATTAATCAAGAAGGTGCATCACGAAATCCGAATCAATCACAATTAAGGCTCATGGTCATGCTAGACTCAGGTGCATAGATAACCGTCACCATGACTATACACCGACTTCACATAGCAAGAAACAAATAATATCCTAATTCTATTCCCTCAAGCCAAAGTTAGAACAAACACTTACCTCGAATGCTCCAAAAGTCCACTCAAGCCTCTAGAATAGCTTTACCCCTCGAATTCAACACAAAACCGCTCGAATCTAGTCACAAATTACTTGAATGTATCAACAAATGCTAATTGAATCAACTTGAATGTATAAAAACGAATTTCCTAAAGTTTTCCTCAAAAATTTCCAAAATGCCCCCGGGCCCACGTGGTCAAAACCCGAAATTCGAACCAAAACCCGGTCACCCATTACCCCACAAGTTCATATCTATGATTTGTTTTGAAATGGACCTCAAATTGAGGTCCAAATCCCCAATTTTAAGAAAACCTAGGTTCTACCCAAAATCCCCATTTTTACCCATGAAAATCCTTTATTTTAAGATGAAAACATGATAAATGATGTTAACGATTGAAGAAATTAAGTAAAAGTTGAATTACAAATAATTTGGAGAAGAGGGAGTTCGTGAAAAATCGCCAATGGGTGTTTGGGTTTTGAAAATATGAAAAATGAAGCTTCAAAATCGTCTAAGTATGAATATACAGGTCTCTGATGTCGCATTTGCGAACAGGGGTTCGCAATTGTGAACCCCGACCAAATGTGGGAATTACGACGTCTAGTTCGCATTTGCAAACTCTGAAGGACACTGGGAAACTCGCATTTGCGAACAATTGTTCGCATTTGCGAAAGTCCCCATCCGCATTTGCGGACAGTTCTTCGGATTTGCGAAGACTGGTGTTTGAGGGCTAGTATCGCATTTGCGAAAAAATACTTCCCAGGTGAAGATCGCATTTGCGATAGAAGGTTCGCAATTGCGAGCTTGTATTTGCGAGTGCTGGCTTCGCAATTGCGAAGCTTACAGAACTGAAGCACAACAAGTTTTCAACCATGAGAAAATGCAATCCGACACCTATCCAAAACTCATCCGAGCCCTCGGGGCTCCAAACCAAATATGCACACAACCTCAAAAACATCTTACGGACTTACTTGCGCGATCAAATCGCCAAAATAACATCATTTACATAGAATCGAGCCCCAAAACTCATAATTTTCATTTCAAAGTTCTTAAACTTTCAAACTTGGAACTCATAGTCCGAAACACATCAAACGACGTCCGATTTCGACCAAATTTCACAGGAAGTGCTTAACGCATATTTAAGACCTGTACCGGGCATCTGAACCAAAATACGAGCCCGATACCTATATTTTCTATCTCATTTTCGTTTCTATTTTTCCTTAATAGTTTCAGAAAACAATTTAACAGAAAAATTCTTTTATCGGGGTTCTGGACCTCGGATTTCGACTCCGGGCACATGCCCGAGTCCCATATTTTTCTACGGACCTCCCGGGACCATCACATCACGGGTCCGGGTCCGTTTACCCAAAATGTTGACCAAAGTCAACTATATCAATATTAATATCATAATTCTTCAAATTTTTCACAGAATTCACATATTTTAACTTAATAACTTTCCAGCTTCGCACCCGGACTGTGCATGCAAATCGAGGTATCCATCAACGAGGTTTCCAAGGCCTCAGAAGTGCGGAGAAAGGGAGAAAATAGAGTGAAGACCCTTTGGGTCGTCACATTCTCCACCTCTAAAATAACCGTTCGTCCTCGAACGACCAAAAGAAAGAAGTACATGAGTCAGGAAATAGATGAGGGTAACGACTCCGCATATCAGACTCGGACTCCCAGGTCGATGCCTCAGGAGGATGACCTATCCACTAAACACGCACTGAAGGAAAACTCTTCGACCTCAACTGTTGAACCTGTCGGTCCGGAATAGCTACCGGCTCCTCCTCGTAGGATAGATCCTTGTCCAATTGGACAGTGCTGAAATCTAACACGTCGGTAGGATCTCCGTGATACCTCCGAAGCATAGACTCATGAAACACTGGATGCACGGCTGACAAGCTAGTGGTAAGGCAAGCCTATAAGCCACCTCTCCCACGCGATCAAGAATCTCAAATGGGCCAATGAACCTAGGGCTAAGCTTTCCCTTCTTCCCAAATCTCATCACGCCCTTCGTAGGCAATACACGGAGCAATACTCACTCACCAACCATGAAAGCTACATCTCGAACCTTGCTATCCGCATATCTCTTTTGCCACGACTGAGCCGAACGAAGCCTGTACTGAATGATCTTGACCTTATCCAAGGCCTCCTGGACTAAATCTGTACCCAACAACCGAGCCTTTCCCGGGTCAAACCATCCAACTAGAGACCTACATCGCCTACCATACAACGCCTCATAAGGAGCCATCTGAATGCTGGACTGGTAGTTGCTGTTGTAGGCGAACTCTGTTAAAGGTAGAAACTGGTCCCAAGAGCCTCCAGAATCAATAACACAGGCTCAGAGCATATCTTCTATTATCTGAATAGTCCTCTCGGGCTGACCGTCTGTCTGAGGATGGAATGCTATACTCAACTGAACCTGGGTGCCTAAATCATGCTGAACTGCTCTCCAAAAGTGCGAGTTAAACTGCGTACCTTGGTCTGAAATGATAGATGTCGGCACCCCATAAAGGCGAGCAATCTCTCGGATGTAGATCCCAGCTAATCTCTCCGATGAATAGGTGGTGGCAATAGGAATGAAATGTGCTGACTTGGTTAGCCTATCAACAATGACCCAAATAGCATCAAATTTCTTCCGGGTCACCGGAAGACCAGTCACGAAGTCCATGGTAATCCTCTCCCACTTCCACTCTTGAAGCTCAATCCTTTGAAACACACAACCAGGCCTCTGATGCTCATACTTGACCTGCTGACAATTCAAACACCGAGCCACATATGCAACAATGTCCTTCTTCATCCTACGCTACCAATAATGCTGCCGCAAGTCCTTATACATCTTCGCGGCGCACGGGTGAATAGAATATCGAGAACTATGGGCCTCCGCTAAGATCAACTCTCAAATCCCATCAACATTGGGCACACATACTCGCTCCTGCAACCTCAAAACACCATCCGTATCAAAAGTCACCTTTGTGGCACCTCCACGCTGCACAGTGTCTCTCAGGACACACAAATGAGGATCATCAAACTACCGATAACGGATACACTCTAATAATGAAGAACGAGCGACCGTGCAAGCTAAAACTCGGCTAGGTTCAGAAATGTCCAACCTCACAAACCGATTGGCCAAGTCCTGAATATCCAAAGCAAGTGGTCTCTAGCTGACCGGAATATAAGCAAGACTACCCATGCTGGCTGACTTCCTACTCAATGCATCTGCCACCACATTGGATCTCCCCGGGTGGTACAAAATAGTAACATCATAATCCTTCAATAGCTCCAACCATCTCCGCTGCCTCAAGTTCAA
>MU716072.1:43309-81701 GCA_026770625.1 Nicotiana glauca
GCTGCCAACTCTAGATCATGAACAGGGTAATTCTTCTCATGAATCTTCAACTGCCTCGAAGCATAAGCAATGACCCTGCCATCCTGCATCAATACTGCGCCAAGCCCAATACGGGAAGCATCACAATAAACTGTATAAGGCCCTGAACTTGTGGGCAAAACCAATATTGGTTCCATAGTCAGAGCTGTCTTGAGCTTTTGAAACTTGCCTCACACTCATCTGACCACCTGAACTGGGCACCCTTCTGGGTCAATCTGGTCATAGGGGCTGCAACGGATGAAAACCCCTCCACGAACTGACGATAGTAACCTTCTAACCCCAAGAAACTCCGAATCTCTGTAGTTGAAGCTGGTCGAGGCCAGTTCTTGACTGTTTCTATCTTCTTTGGGTCTACCTAAATACTTGCTGCTGATATGACATGACCCAGGAAGGCATCTGAGCTCAACCAAAACTCGCACTTCGAGAACTTAGCATACAACTGACTATCCTTCAGAGTCTGAAGAACCACACTGAGGTCTTGCTCATGCTCCTCATGACTGCGGGAGTATATAAGAATATCGTCAGTGAAGACTATCATGAACAAGTCTAAATAAGGCCAGAACAGTCAGTTCATCAACTCCATAAATGCTGCTGGGGCATTGGTCAACCCAAATGACATGACCAAAAACTCAAAATGCCCATATCGAGTGCGAAAAGCTATCTTAGGGACATCAGACGCCCTAATCCTCAGCTGATGGTAGCCAGACCTCAAGTCTATCTTTGAAAACACCTTCGCACCCTAACACTGGTCAAACAAATCAACAATTCTCGGCAGTGGATACTTGTTATTTATCGTCACCTTGTTCAACTGCCGGTAATCAATGCACATCCTCATCGATCCATCCTTTTTCTTTACAAATAGGACTGGCGCACCCCAAGGAGAAACACTAGGCCTGATGAAACCCTTCTCAAGCAAATCTTACAACTGATCCTTTAGCTCTGGCGGGGCATACAATACGGCAGGATAGGAATGGGCTGCGTCCTTGGAGCCAGATCAATACAAAATCAATATCCCTGTCGGGCGGCATACCCGGCAGGTCTGAAGGGAAAACCTCTGGGAACTCCCGAATAGTAGGAACTGAGTCAATAGAAGGAACCTCTGTGCTGGAATCACGGACATATGGCAAATAAGCTAAACACCCCTTTTCGACCATGCGTCGAGCCTTAACATATGGAATAACACTGGCATGTCCTGGGGTCCCTCTCCACTCCAATTTGGGGTACATTTGGCAAAGCCAAGGTCACGGTCCTGGCGTGAAAATCCAAGATCGTATTATACGGGGACAACCAATCCATCCCTAATATAACATCAAAATCCACCATGTCTAGAAGCAATAAATCAACACGGGTCTCAAGACCCTCAAACACAACCACACAGGAACGATGCACCCGGTCGACTATTATGAAGTCGCCCACCGGTATGGATACATAAACAGGAATACTAAAGCATCACTGGGAATAATCAGGTAGGGTGCAAAATAGGACGACGCATACGAATACGGAGACCAAGGGTAAATTAGCACTGAAGTATCTCTAATACAAATCAGAATTGTACCTGTAATGTCTGCACCTGAAGACTCAGCCTCTGGCCTAGCTGCTGGCTGGCCCCTACCTCTGGCGACCTTTACTCCACCTCTAAGACCTCTACCTCCACCTCTAACACATCTGCCACCGCCCCTAGCTGGCTGGGCAGGTTGTGGAACCCCCGATGCCTGAATCATAACACGAGAACTCTGATGCTGGAAGCTACCATAAACTCGAGGGCAATATCTAACAATGTGCCTCGGATCACCACAAGCATGGCAAGACCTCGTCTGCTGTGGCTGAGCACCCTTCAACCTTGGTCAAACCCTCCTGTAGTGACCATACTCATGACACTCATAACATCTACACGGACGCTGCAGCTGAGGAAACTGGGCTGACCCGGTCGACTTGAACGACCACCTGAAGTACCCTGAGTGATAGGGGAAACTGACTGAAAGGGATTAGGAGCATGGCCTCTACCATAATTACCTCTACCTCTAGACGAGGTACCACCAAATTTGCCTACAAGGCGGGGCCTCTTATCCGACCTACGTCTGCCTCCCTGTGGCAGAACCACCTCAACTCCCCGACCCACATTGGCCGCCTCCTAAAACGTGGCCTTACTCCCGGCCTGAGCCGCTGCGCCTGGCTGACCTGCCACAGCTGGCTGAACCCCTGGGAGAAAACCGTTTGAATGACGCTCTCCACTAAGCCCACTAATCTGACCATAACGTCCTGAAGAACAGGGGTGGCTATGAATCCCTCTGGGACCTGAGCTGGGCCCGCCGGAACTGCTGGGATGGGAACCTCCTCTTCAAAACTGACCTGAGGCTCCGCCACTGGGGCCGTTGCTGGGGTCTCGGACTGCGGCGTGGTAGATGAAGAAGCATGTGTTCTCTCCATCTGCGAAAGAACAGAGTAGGAAAGACAATCAGTGTTGAGAAACGGGATCGCACGACATGAAGGAACAAAAATGAAACTTTTCCTAACTCCGTAGCCTCTAGGGGATAAATACAGACATCTCCGTACCGATCCCTCAGACTCTACCAAGTTTGTCCGTGAGTAGCGAGACCTATGCAACCTAGAGCTCTGATACCAACTTGTCACGACCCGGATTTCCCACCATCGGGAGTCGTGACGGCGCCTACTGTTGGAGCTAGGCAAGCCGAACATTTAGAAACACATCACTGATTTCGTTTAAACAATATAGTAACGGAAACATTAAAATAGAGCAGAAGACTTTAAAAATATTTAAAGAACTGAAAACTGAAATACGAAACTCCAAATTACACTTCTACCCAGTATCTGGTGTCACTACTCACAGACTACTATAGAATACTGAAACAAGGGTCTGAAAGAAATACATATAACCGTTTGTCCCGAACACATGGGACAACAAAATAAAGTAAGGATAGAGAAGGCGTCGAGCCTGCGGATGCCTGCAAGCTACCTCGGTGCCTCGCGGATCTGAATGCTAACACCTGCACCACTGCGGCTACTGTAGTCCGAATCCTGTATCTGCGCAAAATAGCGCAGAGTGTAGAATTAGCACAACCGACCCCATGTGCTGGTAAGTGCCTGGCCTAACCCCGGCGAAGTAGTGACGAGGCTAGACAGGACCTATCACAATTTACCTGTACAGAATATACGTGCAATAACATGAAATACACGAATTTAAACAACTAAGAGGGAGGGGAACATGCTGTGGGGTACGACAGTTGAAATATAGAAATCATCGGGTAAGAAATGAAACCGTACAATTACAAATGGTTAGGAAAACACAGGAAAACCATACATACAGAAAACAATATACTTGATCCATACTCCGTTGCGGCGCGCAACCCGACCCTCTGATTTCATATTGGTTAGTGCTACGGCGTGCAACCAGACCCTTCCAAATTTATATTTGTTAGTGCCGCGGCGTGCAACCAGACCCTTCCGATAGTTATATTTGTTAGTGCTGCGGCGTGCAAGCCGACCCTTCCGATATAATTCCTCACTCAACAACATCAACAAAGGAGGCAATGAAGTAATGAATAGTGGAAGAAATCCACGCAAGGGAATTAAACCCTCCAATTTGATCCCGTCAAGGGAGCAATATCAACAACTAAATTCAACAAAAACATCATGGCAAGGAAATACCTAATAACTACACGTCCCGACAAGGGAGGATACAATAAATACTTTAATCCCGACAAGGGAATAATCCCAACACTTCCTCTCTTAATTACTTATTTCTCGAGTATCAATTTCTAGTCCGAGCCAATGTTCCAAATGAAAAAGCAATCACAAACCTTCCTCAGCTATTCACGTTATATTAAGCTTATCAATTAATCAAGAAGGTGCATCACGAAACCCGAATCAATCACAATTAAGACTCACGGTCATGCTAGACTCAGGTGCATAGATAACCGTCACCATTCCTATACACCGTCTTCACATAAAAAGTAACAAATAATATCCTAATCCTATTCCCTCAAGCCAAAGTTAGAACAAACACTTACCTCGAATGCTCCAAAAGTCCACTCAAGCCTCTAGAATATCTTTACCCCTCGAATTCACCACAAAACCGTTCGAATCTAGTCACAAATTACTTGAATGTATCAACAAATACTAATTGAATCAACTTGAATGTATAAAAACAAATTTCCTAAAGTTTTCCTCAAAAATTCCCAAAATGCCCCCAGGCCCACGTGGTCAAAACCCGATGTTCTAACCAAAACCTGGTCACCCATTACCCCACGAGTTCATATCTATGATTTGTTTTGAAATCGAACCTCAAATTGAGGTCCAAATCCCCAATTTTAAGAAAACCTAGGTTCTACCCAAAATCCCCATTTTCACCAATGAAAAACCTGAATTTTAAGATGAAAACATGATAAATGATGTTAAAGATTGAAGAAATTAAGTAAAAGTTGACTTACAAATTATTTGGAGAAGAGGGAGTTTTCGAAAAATCGCCAATGGGTGGTTGGGCTTTGAAAATATGAAAAATGAAGCTTCAAAATCGTCTAAGTATGAATATATAGGTCTCTGATGTCGCATTTGCGAACCCCGACCAAATGTGGGAATTGCGATGTCCAGTTCACATTTATGAACTCTGAAGGACACTGGGAAACTCGCATTTGCGAACAGTTGTTCGCATTTGTGAAAGTCCCCATCCGCATTTGCGGACAGTTCTTTGCATTTACGAAGACTGGGGTTTGAGGGCTAGCATCACATCTGCGAAAAGATGCTTCCCAGGTGAAGATCGCATTTGCGATAGAAGGCTCGCAATTGCGAGCTCGCATTTGCGAGTGCTGGCTTCGCAATTGCGAAGCCTACAGAATTGAAGCACGACAGGTTTTCAACCATGAGAAAATGCAATCCGACAACTATCCAAAACTCATCCGAGCCCTCGGGGCTCCAAACCAAATATGCACACAACCTCAAAAACATCTTACGGACTTACTCGCACGATCAAATCTCCAAAATAACATCATTTACATAGAATCAAGCCCCAAAACACATAATTTTCATTTCAAAGTTCTTAAACTTTCAAACTTGGAACTCATAGTCCGAAACACGTCAAACGACGTCCGATTTCGAGTAAATTTCACAGGAAGCGCTTAACGCATATTTAATACCTGTACTGGGCATCGGAACCAAAATACGAGCCCGATACCTATATTTTCTAACTCATTTTCGTTTCTATTTTTCCTTAATAATTTCATAAAACAATTTAACAGAAAAATTCTTTTACCGGGGTTCTGACCTCGGATTTCGACTCCAGGCACATGCCCGAGTCCCATATTTTTCTACGGACCTCCCGGGACCATCACATCATGCGTCCGGATCCATTTACCCAAAATATTGACCAAAGTCAACTATATCAATATTAATATCATAATTCTTCAATTTTTTCACAGAATTCATGTATTTTAACATAAAAACTTTTCGGTTTCGCGCCCGGACTGCGCATGCAAATCGGGGTAACCATCAACGAGGTTTCCAAGGCCTCGGAAGCGCGGTGAAAGGGAGAAAATATGGTGATGACCTTTTGGGTCGTCACAATCGTCATCCGGTTGTGTTTCATCAAAATCTATTTCTTCATCATCATTTACATCAATAGTTAGATTACCATAAAGAGCATTCATATATTCATGGTCTAATTGTTCACCACCTCCAACATTATGCAAATATTGACTATCACTAAATTGTGATAAATTGTTATCACTATCAAGAATAGGAGCAGGTGGAGAACGGGTATGGGGTTTGGGTAGGGGAGCCCGGGGAATTGGAGGAGGAAAAGATTGTCCACTAGATTCACCACTCTTGGATTTTTCCTTATTTTTACTCAACAGTTTTTTAACGAAAAATCCATCTTAATTAATCGAACAATACAAAGTAAATAAAATAAACAAAAATATAATATTAAAACTTAAGAGTATGAACGAGTTTACCGAATTGTTGAACAACTTGTTCACAATTAATTATCGTTGAAGACTTGAAGACTTCAATTCACCAACTTCACAATTTTTTACAAATTGAAACAATAAAGTAACCAATTATAGAAAAAAATTAGAGAGAGATTAAGAGAGAATGATGATTTGGTGAGAAAAATGAAAGAGTGAGTGGTTATTGTTGAAAATAGGGAAAAATCGTAGTTATAAAAAGTTTGGGGTTAAAATAAAGTTAGGAGGGGGGGGGGGGTAAATGACTATTTTATAAATAGCCAACAACTATTTTGGCAGCCCAAACGACTATTTTTTAAATGCCCTAAAAGGCAGATTTTTTTTTAAAATTTGAAGCCGTTGGACTCGTTGAGGCCCGTTGAGGACCGGTTGAACCGGCCCACTNAACTATCCAAAACTCATCCGAGCCCTCGGGGCTCCAAACCAAATATGCACACAACCTCAAAAACATCTTACGGACTTACTCGCACGATCAAATCTCCAAAATAACATCATTTACATAGAATCAAGCCCCAAAACACATAATTTTCATTTCAAAGTTCTTAAACTTTCAAACTTGGAACTCATAGTCCGAAACACGTCAAACGACGTCCGATTTCGAGTAAATTTCACAGGAAGCGCTTAACGCATATTTAATACCTGTACTGGGCATCGGAACCAAAATACGAGCCCGATACCTATATTTTCTAACTCATTTTCGTTTCTATTTTTCCTTAATAATTTCATAAAACAATTTAACAGAAAAATTCTTTTACCGGGGTTCTGACCTCGGATTTCGACTCCAGGCACATGCCCGAGTCCCATATTTTTCTACGGACCTCCCGGGACCATCACATCATGCGTCCGGATCCATTTACCCAAAATATTGACCAAAGTCAACTATATCAATATTAATATCATAATTCTTCAATTTTTTCACAGAATTCATGTATTTTAACATAAAAACTTTTCGGTTTCGCGCCCGGACTGCGCATGCAAATCGGGGTAACCATCAACGAGGTTTCCAAGGCCTCGGAAGCGCGGTGAAAGGGAGAAAATATGGTGATGACCTTTTGGGTCGTCACAATCGTCATCCGGTTGTGTTTCATCAAAATCTATTTCTTCATCATCATTTACATCAATAGTTAGATTACCATAAAGAGCATTCATATATTCATGGTCTAATTGTTCACCACCTCCAACATTATGCAAATATTGACTATCACTAAATTGTGATAAATTGTTATCACTATCAAGAATAGGAGCAGGTGGAGAACGGGTATGGGGTTTGGGTAGGGGAGCCCGGGGAATTGGAGGAGGAAAAGATTGTCCACTAGATTCACCACTCTTGGATTTTTCCTTATTTTTACTCAACAGTTTTTTAACGAAAAATCCATCTTAATTAATCGAACAATACAAAGTAAATAAAATAAACAAAAATATAATATTAAAACTTAAGAGTATGAACGAGTTTACCGAATTGTTGAACAACTTGTTCACAATTAATTATCGTTGAAGACTTGAAGACTTCAATTCACCAACTTCACAATTTTTTACAAATTGAAACAATAAAGTAACCAATTATAGAAAAAAATTAGAGAGAGATTAAGAGAGAATGATGATTTGGTGAGAAAAATGAAAGAGTGAGTGGTTATTGTTGAAAATAGGGAAAAATCGTAGTTATAAAAAGTTTGGGGTTAAAATAAAGTTAGGAGGGGGGGGGGGGGTTAAATGACTATTTTATAAATAGCCAACAACTATTTTGGCAGCCCAAACGACTATTTTTTAAATGCCCTAAAAGGCAGATTTTTTTTTAAAATTTGAAGCCGTTGGACTCGTTGAGGCCCGTTGAGGACCGGTTGAACCGGCCCACTTCTTAGCCGGTTCCTGTCCCAAACGGTCCCGATCTCGCGGTCCTCGCCTAAGGAACTGGCCCACTACCCCAACCTACCTCCCTCAATCTTGGTCCTATCCGGTTAGGACCGTTTAGGCCCATCGCCCATATGGGCTTGCGGTCCTAGGTCGGGCTCAGTCCTAACCGGCCCACATGCCACCCTTACGCCCTTCATAGGCGAAACTCGAAGAAGAACCTTCTCACCCTCCCTGAAAGCCATATCTCGAACCTTCCTTTCTATGTAACTCTTTTTCCTGGATATGCTGTAAGAAGCCGCTCCTGAATAAATTTTACCTTTTCCAAAGCATCACGAACCAAATTTGCGCCCAACAACCTAGCCTCACCAAGATCAAACTAAACAACCAGAGAATTACATCGCCTCCCATATAAGAGCTCATACAGAGCCATCCAGATACTAGACTGATAGGTATTGTTGTATGCATGCTCTGCTTATAGTAGAAATTGATCCTACTGACCTCTGAAATAAATAACACATGCACTCAATATATCCTCCAAAATCTGAACACTTCGCTTTAGCTGCATATCCGTCTGAGGGTGAAATGCAGTGCTCAACTCGACCTACGTACCAAACTCACGCTGAACAGCTCTCTAGAAATGCTATGTAAATCGAGTGCTGCAATCCAAGACAATAGAAATAGGTACACCATGCATGAAAACAATCTCTCTTATATATATCTTAGCCAACTGCTCTGAAGTGTAGAAAGTTATGACTGGAATGAAATGTGTAGACTTGGTCAATTTGTCCATAATGACCCAAACATCATCAAATCTCCTCAAGTCTGTGGCAATCCTTCACAAAATTCACAGTAATGAACTCCCACTTTCATCCCAGTATATCTAACCTCTGAAGCAAACCTCAAGGATTGTGATGCTCATACTTTACCTGCTGATAATTCAAATGCCGTGCAACATATCCAACAATGTCCTTCTTCATCGCGCTCCACAAATAATGCTACTTCAAATCATGGTACATTGTAGTAGCACTATGATCCTGCACAAGAATTAACTCCCGCAAACCATCCACATTAGGGACACAAATCTGACCCTAAAGTCACAATATGCCATCATCACCAATAGCCACCCCTTAGCTCATCCTCGAAACACCGTGTACTTAAGGACAACCATATCACGCCCCAAACCTGATGAGGCATGGCCAGCACACGGTGCCATACTCGGCCCGAGCATACCACTTTGTAATTGTAAAATTTGGAGGGATAACCCTCAACTTAGGCCGATGAGACGATATTCTTAATTATATAAAAATATTGTCTCCCTCATCTGAGGGGTAAACATACCCAAAAGCTCATATATATAACAGTGCAGGCTGACAAGGCCGCCATGAACATCTATTGATATACAAACTATACAGGACTTGTCAACAAGCCTCTAGAGATGAGTGTATCATGGTCAATACAGGTCCTCGACCTACCCATCAACCTGTATAAGAAAATGGACTCCAACGACTAAACCTGGTAACTCCGGTGAAGTAGAGCTTAGCAACCAAGCTCATGTTTGGCTCTGTCTGCTGGGAAGGTCTATCCAACTATCTATCAAGACCTGCAGACATGAATGTAGCGTCCTCAACAAAAAGGACGTCAGTACGAAATAATATACCGCGTATGTAAGGAAAAAGAATAACTGATAGCTGAAATTAAACTGATAATATAATAATTGAAAGTAACTGGGAGTCAAAGATAATCTGAAGATGTGATTACCTGCTGATACTGACTTAACTCACTCAATATAGTAAGTAAAATAGATGTCCGACCCTATGAGGCTCGGTATGTGTAACTACTCTACCATAGTAGGCTCGTACATAGGCGCTCGGCCATACTAGGCTCTGTATCTCGAACATTATGAGCTCGCTCATAGACGCTCGGCCACAGTAGGCTCAGTATATAACTTACGATCTGATTAGAGGTTGCCCGATTATACTTCGACTGTGGTTAAAATACTGTAATATTGTATATATAGAGACCCTCTACTCTCTTGATTGAAAGAAGACAATACTTAAATGAATAGAAAGTCACAATAAGGGAGAATATTGTAACTTATGAGACTAGTATAATGTGAATAAATTCATAAATACGAATGTCACTTTATGTCTCGTTATCAAACACAGGTCGTTATGGGATCATGCCAAAATGAAGGAAAGGTTTAGCCTTAACATACCTTATCACAATCTGTCCAATAACCATGTTAAACTTGTCTCGTTGCACCTGATTCTTCAACAATGATAACAATACTATGATCAAGTTATGGAATGTACAACTATCGCACATCGAACGACAAGCTTATTTTATAATAAAATGGGCAGTATCTCCCCTATAATATTTCCTTCTTCCCAAATTGACATACAACCAAAAACAACAAGAAAACAACAATAACAACATGTATCCATCTCAAAATACAACAAAACATCCCACACACCCCCAATTAGTTCATACACAAAACGACAACCCTAGTAGTGTCAAATAAACCCGAAAACGCAATGACGAATGACCATCCAACCATCCTTACATTATGTGGTGTTTATCCACACCCTTTATCCTCCTAAAATGAAAAAAAACATTAGCAAAAGAGACAACCTAACAGCAACACGAAACATCCCACAAAATAGTCCCATAAGTTCAGCAACTTAAAATTGATTTTTCAGTTTACTAAAATACGTTTTGACTTGTCTTTTCTTTAAAATTGAGCAATAGCAGTACATAATTAAGCCTATTATACTATAAACCAGCCATGAATTCAACTTGAAAATAAGCTTACAACCAGCCAATAGTGATGCAAGAACAAACAACATACCACTATTTCAAAACTCACTAGGTCTAGTCATTACGATTGAGTCACAACTCGTACAAGCCTAGATAATGAAAGGAGAAGCATAAATTTACCTTGGAATGAGTATAACCCACGAAACCTAGCCATTATTCATCCAAAATCAGTCCCCCAATGCAGATACAAGAAGGACAAAGAGAAACTAGTAAGATGTTCGGGCTTTTTAGCACTAGAATCACATCGTAACACCCGAAATAATCTAGGGTTTGTGTGGGATTTTTGAGGAGGAGTTGTAGTGGTTCAATTTGGTTTTCTTGGTCTGAAAGATAAGTAACAGAAATGAGTTTATAAGCCAGTAAAAGTCCCCTCTTGGCCGACTTTGGAGCTTTTAATTGAGGCCTCTCCTTTTGGCAAGTAGGTGATGCACCTACTTGTCACCTACCAGTCTGCATAGTCTTGCGAAAATGCAAATATCTCTCTACTCAAATATTGTATAAATGAACGGTTTAATCCACTGGAAACTATACTCCTGGTCTGCAATTTTTTAGGTGGATCATCTCGTATTTCTAATTACATTGGGAAAAATGCTCAACTACATTTGACCTAATTTTTGGCATATTTATGAATGTAACTTGTGATGATCTTTGCCAACGTTTTTTTCACAACTCGCTTGACTTCAAAACAAAACACACGATAATAACTCATAATATAACCTCCTTATCATTTTTATAACCCTAGTCTCACCCCAAAATTACATATTATAACATTCCCAACTTTTTGACTTTCAACGAAATCTATTTTCTTCAACTCGTTTAGCTTCTAAGCCTTCCAAACCTCTTGGTACTTGCAGTTCATGATCTTAAATATTTGTAACCTCCAAGTTAACATGATTAACTTACTTTATGTACGTTCAAAGATGATCTCATTTTTTATCTTACATCAATTAACTTACAACGTACTCTCAATTACGAAAATATGGGGTGTAACATCATTACTCCTTTTGGAATATTCGTCCTTTAATGTTGACTGATGTTATTATCAGTCTCATAACCTATAACTCTTACAAATACTTTAATGTTGTCCTCGACATCTATCCGAATATTTTGTGAATAAATCCAAAGCCCAGGGCATTTCCCCTTTAGGCATCTTTCTCGCACCACGACCTATGGTCGGAAATCTTCCAATCTTGTTACAGTTGCTACCTTCTGTCGTACATCCTATACGACTCTATCCATGTATGTGCGCCTATGCGACCCTTGTCTCCTTCTTCCTCCATATTTTAGCCAATCTCTATGCCTCATTTTGTTAACCTAGATAGAACTATTACAATCTGTCCCTCTGGGCATCTATAGGTATATTGGAGTCCTTCGTTGGTATTTTATTGAATTTACGGCTATCGCTACATCTTGTTTCATAGCCTCGATTATCTACCCTTATGGGTTTACTACATCTAGGCGGGTTATATTATGCCATAACACTTACTTCAGGTTATTATTACCGAGGTTTGCTATCCAACTCTAGGTTACTCTCTCACTTATTTTTCTATATGTATAAAGCTAAGCCTTTAATGCTTCCTCATTACTACTGTTCATCTTAAGAATGACAGCCAAATCTCATCTCATACTTTGGAACTTTTATCAATCTATAGTTGATTCACCTTAATGTTGAACTATAATCTACTATTGATAACTTGAAACCTCTTATGTAACACATTGTCACCAGGCTCACGTTTCATCGGGGAACATCTGAAGTGATTTGCCCGATCCACTAAGGGGTGATACTATAGTTCAATAAGCATACTTCATGGCATCTCAACGTGGTTCATCCTATGGGGTGTATTCTAATCCTGTACAAAATCCCTTTTATTTGAATCATTACTCAATCAAATGCCTAAACGTCATCCTCTTATCTATCATAATTAGACCCTTATTCTACTACCAAGGCAACATTCCAACTCTTCTAAATTCTCATAGTCTTAAACTTCTCCGAGTTCATTCAGGTTATATAGAGCTTTCTATAACTTACGGGAACCATAAGCTCTCTTGTTTTGATGGGCTTAATCCCTAGGTCGTACCTATTCTCATCACCTTATCACTCGCCTTTTGTTATCCTTACTCATGTCTATCTAAAACCTTCTTGCTCTACCATACTTTAGCTTACGACCTACACATATCTATTTATACTACTCGCAACCTTTCTTTAACTTGCTAGCACCATAGATTTCCTTATGTTATTCTGGAACCTCAAGTGAGACACCACGTGGTCTCTAACTCTTCTTTACTCTCTTAACTAGACCTCTCGGTACCTGAAAATCATAGGCTGGAAGATATGACACTGACGACACCACCATCATTTGTGGATACTGAATCACTGTGATTCTAGCCCTCTATCTAAATTCCGAACTATTCACAACCTTCTGCACTTGAGTATCTCGTACCTTCTTCAACATTACCTCACTTACCTTCAAATCTCGCATCGCATTTTTGGTCTTTTACATAAATACCATTCCATGTAGGTGGAATTCATTTCCACAACTTGAAGCTCTACTATAATACTTACATATCTGGTGCATACATAATCCGGTGGGAGCTCCATAGTGACTTTTTATGAGGCTGGTACTCTTCTAACTGGCTTTATCATAGAGCCGTTATAGAATATGGCTGTTGTAATATCCCTTTTGTACCTCTAGTATTAAGAGTGATTCTACAATGTTCCCAATCACAATTTCTATAATTATCTAGGTCTAATTATCAGACTCCTGATTCACTTAGTTGATGTAGCTCTTTAGTTTCCTCTTCTCTCTCAGCTTTTAAGTAGGCTTAAGCTATCTCCCGATTTGTGGCTCATTACTTTAGCCTTTCATGGACGCTATGGAATAACCATGATATAACCTTCTAAAAATTAAAGCCTTTGTCTGTGATGTGGACTCAATTCTTTCTTTTATCTTATAACGGACTCTCATATAACTGTAGAAATGTCAACATATATGCTGTATGAATAATACTCTAAAATCTTAAATGCGATCGTGACGTAACTAACTCTGGGTAATAAATCGAATAATTCCTTTCCTTCCTTCTCAGTTGTCTTTAAACGTAAATAATTTCTTTTCTTGGTCGTTCTTCCACTTATTGCATTAATACTTAGCTTATCTTAGCACCCATATTTACTGGAATTTCATGCAACTCCTATGATCCCGAATGTTACCTTTTATTTTTTTTACTTCCCATTCGTTAGCCACGATAAGTGCCATGTTCTTATGGAGTATATATAATATTGTAGTGAAGCTGTTGTTACAAGACCATTTCTTCTTCAGGTTACTATTCTTAGGTTGAAGCCTTCTTTCTTATTTCCTCGACTAGTCTTTTGTTCTAGTACTTAGGGGAGACCCTCTAACTCCTGTAAAGCTGCAAGCTTATTACATCGTGTATGCGGTGAAATCAGGGGGCTCGATTTCCCGGCATCAAGCCATCTCGGGAAGGTACCTCTATATCCCGAGGATATGACGCCACCTCGGTTAGACATCTCGAGACCCCGAGGATATAAAGCCACAGCTCAGTCCTTTCCGTCGGAGTCTATCAAGATCAAATTCGAAGCTAAGATCGGGATAAAAAAAGGAGTTCCCCGAGGCATGCAGTTGAATCTGACAGGGCCGGCCTATCCCTAGCATCTGCTGGGATATCAAGTCAAGCCTTCACATCTCCGCATTTTGTATATTAGATATATATGTATTCGTTACTAAGTCTCCTCTCCTATATAAAAGGGACTCACCCTTCCTTGAAAACGACTGTTGTTGTTGCTCCCACAATTCTATAAAGTGAAATAATATATATATATCTCTCTCTCTTTTCTTACAAAAGCTCATTGGTTATCATTGATACTGAGGATACCTCGATATCCTTTGTCTCTAAACGTGTTCTTCATTTTATATACGCTCTCCATCGTATAAACTCAAGTTCGATTATAAATAGCTCTGTTTGATTGTATTTTTAGCTGTTAGATTACACCCGAATATCCCCGAAAACCCGAACTCAACCCCGAGGTCGACCTTGAAATACCAAATTGATCAAGTCTACGCCCAGGTAACAAGCCCTTTGGTTCGCTCATTACCTCATTTATCTCCCGACCTATCACTAAATTTCATAATACTAGCATCATCTGCTTTAACAAACTAGCTCGGGAATAGATCACATATTCTTAGAGTCCCATTTAACAAATTTAACTGTAGTTACCATTTTTACGGTAAACAGTTTGGCGCCCATCGTGGGGCTAAAAATATAGTGATTATTTTTTTTTGCTAGTTTCATTGCACAAACGGATATCATCTTTCACGCTTTTTGTTGCCCAAGATCCATTTATTTCAGGTAAAAATGCTTGGCTCGATGAATAGAGCTGAGAACAACCACCTCGAATATCACGAGGAAAATGGTGTAGCTACCCCAGCCACTGGAGCACCACTACAGGATCCCAATAACACACTCGGACCAATACTAGCGGACGCAGACTCACAGGACGCACAGCAAATCAACGAGACTTCCCACGCCGATAAAGGCGTGCGACGCAGCGACTGACAGGAATTTCAAAAAACCCTGGCCAGGGAGAACAGGAAGTTAATCTTCACGTTATTTGAGATGTTGTAGGCACAACAGCTGGCCATTGCTCAATTGCAAAGACATCAGAGAACTACCAACGTAGCAACACCGGAGACAACTTCCCCCGACGAGCGTACCATCGCTCGCGCAGACATGAAGAGAAATAACTACTTCCAAGATGACCCCGCCACATAAACATATGCTGATGTCATCGAAGCATTAGCGGCAGAAACCGACAAGTCGGATGCCGAACAATCAAAGGAAGAAACACCACAACAAGTCGCATCTTGCTCCCTAATAGGACGGATGAGATCGCGTCCGACTTTGGACGAACAGACAACCCTTGCCTTTGCTCGGGGTTTAAACAGAGCATACCCACTAGCCTCGGGTCACTTCAAGCGATGTTTAGCCAGATACACAGCCGAGGGTTGACCATGCGTCCATACCAGCGCTGACCACTAATCCGGGCCGTGAGCGGCTGTCTAGAGTCCTTTGCAGAAATATAACGCCCAGGCAGGCCTTCCACGAAGAAAGTAATGCCAAACAGATGAAGATACGAACCGTGCACCACTAATAGGATGAATGCCCCAAGATCCAACATACCTCATAATGGTAGGGGAGTAGTTCGAGGGCGACATCCCCGGGGAACCTCCAGAGGAACCAGATCCAGTGAAGCATAGCCAGCGGACGAACCTTACCCAGCAGAAAGCGGGCTCAACATTGTCATGCCAAATATCGTGGTCACCATAAGCGAGGCCAGGAACGCTGAGCAACTCAGGCCTACTCGACCAAGGCCCCTTCAAAAGAACCACGACTAAATACGAGATCCACAGGACGTAAGTGACAGCAGGGCCACGAATGACTCCCGTCCTAAAAATATGACTTCCGTGCTACTCAGCCAAAGTCGCTGACGAATACTGTTGAACAATTAAGCTCAAATCTAGCCCCAAGGAAAGAAGACTACCAGGAATGATGAAATATACAGGCCATGACGTATCACCACGACAATATAGGAGTAGCGATGCCCTCAGAGAACTCATACCATGGGAAGAAAAAGTACCCGCCACCAAGACAAAGACAGATCTTGTGAAGTATTTCCAAGGATATTGCATCTGGGGAAGAGGACACCACGACTCCACCCCGCGTCACATCAGCACATTAGTAAACCTTTCTCTTATCCACTTAATCTTAAAATAAAATCATGCATTCCTAGATTCAGGAAGTTCGGTCACCCACAATGATGGCATCGGATCAAGGGTCGACAGGGCGGTCCGCATTAACAGACCAAATTACCCCCAAAACCCGTATCCTTGATGAAGTTCAAATAATAAGTCACCTAAAAGATCATTCTCTTGATATAGCCTGCCTGAGTTCGAGTTAGGACTTCGGGCTTTACACCATCAAAAACAAGTGCAAAGTATGAACATCTTACTTAGACGACCATCGACACATTACCCAAAGGCATCGACGGTCTTATTTAGACAAAAGAGCTAGATTCCTCGCGAAGGGAAGAACTAGAATAAGCCAATAGGGACACATCGAGTCCTGGAACCTCGCCTGCACACCCCTCGGTAAGAAAGAACTATTTTTTCTCCTTCGTTCCATTTTTACTTAACTGAGCGTAGACAACTGGCTAAGATGTTCGGAGGTTCTCAAGACTCTACCCCGAGGCTCCTAGGCCGCATATTTTCCCCCTTCAACCGAGCTTCTGCCCTGAAAGGAACCTTATCGACAGAATTATGGGCAGAGCAGCACACCAGAAGAAGGTTCGATAATGTCATGGGCTTTATTTCGATGGCTCAATGACGATCGATGGTTTGCCTCTAATAGCATTCCCCTTTGGAAGGATCTGGATATGGTAGACTAAACCTCGTCGGTAATTATATATTGGGCGAAAATGGTCCGAGAAACCGTGCACGCACGAATCGAATTCACAATGGCAAAATGATATACATCTATACCAAGCAATAAAAGGATATTTTCTTGGTGTTTTATTCACTAGACAAGGAAATCTCAAATTATGTCCCTGACATGGGGCCCCCTTCCACTAAATCATTCAAAAATAGTCGAAGACTTAATGCATGCAATAGGGCAATCGCACAACTCTAGTACTGGAACTCTGGGCTCATAAAGCCCCAAAAACAGCTCCGAGTTCACAAGAAGTGGTCTTCATGCTTAAACAACTTGATGACTCGGAGACTGTTGACAATCATCATACTGCATTGCCGAAAAGACTATAAGACCTCAATAGGCATGACAAACTGTAAGACCTCAACATATATCAAAATCCCGAAGTTTGGGCTATATGTCGCATTTGTAAGAATCTTAAAAGGGCATACCCTCGACGTAGATGCCTAAACTATCACTCGAGTTCAAAAAAGGCTATGGCCAAAGGTATATGACTACGGTCAAAACAACTGATACAGCAAAAATAGCGCAGCTCGGGGATGCCCGACCATCGCTAAAATTGCAGGCCACTAACTTGAATATACTTCGAAAAGAACCGGTTAAAACATGCTTCCCTCAACAGGCAAACAACGGGCTATGTACCTTCTGAGGTGCCCAAACTATCATCGATTACGACTTGAAATCGAGGTTCCTCTGGAACCGACAATGGGTCAGGGAAAAATATTTGAGAAAAGACCTTAACGAGCGGAAAACATAGCCTACAAAAAGTCCACGAGCAAAAAATAGTGTAAGAGCCATTGTCGCCAGCTAAGCAGGCCTACGTGCTGTATATCAAAAAGGTCTCTATGACCAGAAAGCGTAAGAGCCCATTATTGCCAGCCAAATTGAAAACTTGAGGATTAAATTGAGCTCGAATGGTAACTCTATGCAGAGATCGAATCCAAAATAGTTAACTAAACAAACCTACGGCCATATATCAAAAGGTCTCTACAACCAAAAAGAGTAAGAGCAGTTGGCCCAAGTTCAGGTGAAGTTTTGAAGAATGACAAATGAACTCAGTCATGGACCAGGTCCATCATGTGAGGCACAATATTTATCAACCTAGACATGTGAGATACACGTGAAAGAGATAAGTCTCTGGGATCAAGCAGCAATATCTCCTGAACTAATCGAAAAGTTTGCATATTGGATGAGGAGAGAAAGTTTTCTCATACGAAGAGGACACAATTCGGATAAAGGATAAGGTTGGAGTTTGTATTGTTCAAGGACTTAACTTCGATGAAAGATCAGCAATTGAGTCTCAATCAAACTCTGATTACTAACTCATTAAATAACAGTAATTGTTCTCTTTTACTGATATTGAACACACGCAGAAGTTAAATTAAATTGAGAGCAAAAGAGCAAGGCAATTTTGCAAGAAATTTATGTGAGATTCAAGTGTGAATTCCTGAAGCTACTTGGACAAGATAGAAGAATCAATTCCATTGTGTTTATTCTTATTCTAGTTCAATTGTAGTAGGTGGTTTAAACTTGTACCTTTCTAGCTTTCATTTAAGAAATTGTATTAGGTACTTTGAGTATTCAAGTTAGAGTTAACTTGAAGGTGTTGCAATAGTTAAGGCTATGTGCTCCACTGGGATTAGAGTTTAATCCTTAGGTTTACAATAGTTTTGTAAATGCTGTTTTGGCACAGTGATTTTAGTGGAAGTTTGGGAAAATCTTACTGAGTAGTAGGTCGTGGGTTTTCACCTTTTGAGCCAGGTGTTTTCCACGTAAAAATCTCTGTGTTCTTTATTTTATGTACTATTTATTCCGCAAACAGTAGTAGTACGTACACCTAGAAGAACCAGGTTCTCCTAGAGCGAAAATTGGGTACCACACAAATCACCCCCTTATTGTGTGGTATTAACGTTTAGAACGTCAAATTGTATCATAGTGGGTTATCCTTGAAGAGGCTAACACTTTAGGAGAAGATCAACATGAGTGCACCACCAGGGAACTGGGAAGGGCAATCCACTACCAGGCCTCCACTTTTCAATGGACAATACTATTCTTGGTCGAAGAACATGATAAGGGATCACATCATAGGAGAAAACTATGAACTCTGGGACATAGTCTCTGATGGCCCTTTTGCAACCACAAAGAAGAATGAGGAAGGAGTGGATGTGCCAAAAATAAGGGCTGACTGCACTATTGAAGACCTGAAGAAGTGGGCGAAAAATTCTAAGGCCAAGAAATGGCTTATGTGTGGACTAGGTCAAGATGAGTACAGTAGGATCCAAAGCTATACTATTGATAAGGAGATATAGGACACTTTGCAAGTGGCCCATGAAGGAACACCTCAAGTGAAAAGATCAAGAGGAACACTGCTATATTCTCAATATGAGAATTTTACTATGAAGGAAGGAGAAACTATCCAAGAGATGTATACTAGGTTCACTACACTGGAAAATGAACTTAAGTCTCTTGGAAGGGTTATTCTTGAAGAAGATAAGGTTTAGAAAATTCTGACAAGGGTTCTACCAGTCACATGGGAAAGCAAAATCACTACCATTCAGGAATCCAAGAATATTTCTACTCTCAGACTGGATGAACTGATTGGAAATTTTACTGTTTATGAAATGAGAAGGCAAACCATGAAGATGGATACACCCAAGAAGGAGAGAAGCTTAGCTCTCAGAATTGCTGAAGATTCAGATCTGGAAGATGATGAGATGGTTAGGATCACTAGAGATTATAAAAAGTACCTGATGAGAGGAAAGGGTTCTTCAACAGTTACAACCTTCAACAAGTCAAGAGCTAATAAGAAACAGACCAATGAGGGTTGCTACAAGTGTGGTAAGACTGATCACATGATCAAGAACTACCCTCAATGGGAAATTGAGTGGAAGAAAGAAAGGGCTAAACGGAGGAACAAGAAGAAGGAACAAGTTCAACCAAAAAGGAACAAAGGTTCAACCAAAGCTGTGGTTGCTGTTTGGGGAGAAACCTCAGATGAAGACTCAGAAGATGAAGTTGAAGGAGAGCAAACACTGATGGCCATCAGAGAATCAGATGATGAACATGTGGTAAGTATTCTTAATCTCAAAGACAAGATTAAATTCTTGTCTAAAGAAAGGTTGGCTGAGCTATTACTAGACTTCATTGATGAGTCTGAGATAATTAACAATGAGAAGGAAGTTCTGTCTAGGGAATGTGTGATCCTAAAAGCAAAATGCAAAAGTCTAGAGTCTAGGGATAATGAGAGTGATAACACAAATGCTGAGTTGAAGAACCAGATTCATGAACTTGATAACAGTGTCCTAGAACTTAGGTCTAAAAACATAAAACTAAAACTAGGACCAGGAAAGAAGAAAGCTGATCACACATATCTCACTCTAGAAGAAAATTTTAGAAAAATGAAAGATGAATTGTATAAGAAAGATGAATTCGTCAAAGTCCTAAAGGAAGATCTAGGAAAGGTGAAACATGAACTAGACAGAACTTGCAAGTGGAACAAGGCTTTTGCTGCACTCTCTTAGCTGCAAGAGCATCATAGTAACAAGAAAAGAGGACTTGTCTATGGGACTCAAGCTCCAAAATGGGACCCTAAAAGTAAGTACCTCACACTTCCTGAAGATAAAATCTCCACGCATTGTGGCAAGACTGGCCATTACAAAAATGAATGTAATGTAAAAGAAAAGTCCAGTCAAAAGAACAAAGCTTTTGTTCAAAAGGAAAATAAGCTGCCCAGATGGGCAAAAAGGTATTTGATCCATCCTTTTGCTTATAGAAAGGGACCCAAACTAGTTTGGGTTTCTAAGACTAACCCCTGATTTCTTTTTGCATGTCCAAGTAAAAGGGAGTAGCTAAATATGGTATATGGATAGTGGCTGCTCAAAACATATGACTGGGAACAAGGACCAATTCCTTTCACTTGAGGACTTAAAAGAAGGTAATGTCTCCTTTGGTAATGGAAAGAAAGATGAGATCATTGGGGTTGGAAAGGTAGGCAAAACAGATTCTCATTCCATAGAGAATGTCTACCTGATAGATGTCTTGAAATATAGCCTAACAAGTGTGTCACAATTGTGTGACAGAAGTAACCTTGTGGCTTTTACCTCCACCAAATGCTTTGTGATTAACCTTACAACTGACAATATTGTTTTGTAGGGAAAAAGAGTTAACAATATTTACATTGTAGATTTGTCTACTCTCTCAGAAAATGAACTCACTTGTTTAAGTGTGTTGGTTAATGATCCCCTCATGTGGCACAAAAGACTTGGTCATGCAAGTCTAAATCAGCTTAACAAATTAGTCTCTAAAGACTTGGTGATAGGGTTACCTAATATCAAGTTCAACGAAGACAAATTTTTTGAGGCATGTGCAAGGGTAAAGTAGGTAAGATCATCTTTCAAACGCAAGAAAACGGTAAGTACAACCAAGTCGTTGGAACTGGTCCATATGGATCTATGTGGTCCAATGAGAACCATGAGCAGAGGTGGAAAGAAATATGTAATAGTACTTGTTGATGATTATTCTAGATTTACCTGGGTTCTATTTCTAACCTCCAAAGATGAAGCATTTGACATGTTTACTGCATTTGTTAGAAAAATTCTAAAATAATTAGGAAATCAACTTGCATCCATTAGGCTTGATCATGGAACTGAATTTGAAAATTCCAATTTTGCTGAATTCTGTGATGAAAATGGTATATATCATAATTTCTCTGCCCCTAGGACCCCTCGACAAAATGTAGTAGTTGAAAGGAAGAATAGAACTCTTGAAGACATGGCTAGAATCATGCTGTTTTCTAATAAATTGCCTCACAGCTTTTGGGCAAAGGCTGTAAACACTGCATGTTACATAATCAATAGATGCATGAACAAACCTCTAGTAGAGAAGACTCCCTATGAGTTACTTAAAGGGAGAAAACAAAACATATCCCGTCTTAGGGCATTTGGTTGCAAGTGCTATGTGCACAATAATGAAAAGACTCCCTAGGTAAGTTTGATCCCAGAAGTGATGAGGGAGTATTCTTGGGATATTCTTCACATAGCAAAGCATATAAAGTATTTAACAAAAGAACTCTGTGTGTAGAATAAAGTGTGCATGTAGTATTTGATGAAACTAACATTCTTTTTGAGAGACAGGAACATGAATATGAAGCCATTGGATTAGTAAAGGACTTGACTGAAGCATCAACTCAGGTCAAAGTGGCACCAACAGAAGGAACAGGTGATGGAACAGGTTCTTCCATACAGGGAAACCTGACAGGGGGAACTAATCAAAGAGGAATTGAAATAAATTCCTTGAAGGAACATGATAATGATCCTCTTTCTCAGCAAATAGCATAAACATCTAGTAAAAGTCAGTTGGTTGTGAAACCTAACAAGTATCAAAGTTCTCATCCCATTGAGAACATTCTCACTGATCCAACATCTGGAGTCAAAACCATATCACAATTAAAGAATCTGTGTGCTTTTGATGCTTTTCTATCTATAATTGAACCTAAAAATATTGTTGAGGCTTTGCAGGATGCAGATTGCGTAAATGCAATGAAGGATGAACTTAACCAGTTTGAAAGAAGTCATGTTTGGAATCTAGTACCAAGACCCAAGGACAGATAAGTCATTGGTACAAAATGGGTCTTCAAGAACAAACTTGATGAAGATGGAACAGTTACAAGAAATAAGGCAAGATTGGTGGTCCAAGGTTACAACCAGGATGAGGGCATAGACTATGATGAGATTTTTTCTCCAGTTGCAAGACTACAGGCAATCAGACTTCTCATAGCATTTGCAGCGCATATGGAATTTACTCTTCATTAGATGGATGTAAAAAGTGCCTTCCTAAATGGCTACCTAAAAGAAGAAGTGTTTGTGAAATAACCTCCAGGGTTTGAGAGCAAGGAATGTCGTGAGCATGTGTACAAGTTAGACAAAGCTCTTTATGGGCTGAAGCAAGCCCCAAGAGCTTAGTATAAACGACTATCCAAATTCCTACTGGAGCATGGTTACAAAAGAGGTAAAATTGACAGTACCTTATTCTTAAGGGAAAAATATAAAAATCTCCTTGTTGTACAAATTTATGTTGATGACATAATCTTTGGGGCCACCACTGATAAGCTAAGTAAGGACTTTGCAAAATTAATGGGGAGTGAGTATGAAATGAGCATGATAGGTGAGCTTAATTTCTTCTTAGGCTTACAGATCAAACAAAGTCCAAATGGAACCATGATCCATCAGCAGAAGTATACAAAAGAGCTAATCAAAAAGTTTAAAATGGAGGAATCTAAAGAAATAGACACACCCATTGCAACCGCCACTAAATTAGATGTTGATGAACCTGCTTCATCAGTTGATCAAAAGTTGTATAGTGGTAAGATTGGTTCATCCTTGTATCTCACTGCCAGCAGACCTGACATTGTTTTCAATGTAGGGCTTTATGCTCGTTTTTAGGCAAATCCAAAAGAGTCTCACTTGACTGCTGTCAAGAGTATACTGAGATATCTGAAAGGCACCACTGATTTGTGCCTTTGGTATCCTAAAGGTAGTAATTTTGATCTAGTAGGATATGCTGATGCTGATTATGCAGGATTCTTAGTGGATAGGAAAAGAACCTTAGGTATGGCACACTTCCTTGGTTCATGCCTTGTGTCATGGGCTACCAAAAGGCAAAATTCTGTGGCCCTATCTACTGCTAAAGCTAAGTATGTGGCTGCTGCTTCTTGTTGTGCTCAATTACTATGGATCAAACAACAGCTGGTAGATTTTGGAATTGAAGTGGGATGTATTCCAATATTCTGTGATAACACTAGTGCTATAAGTATGACAAAGAATCCTGTTCATCATCAGAGAACTAAGCACATAGATGTTAGATACTACTTCTTAAGAGATAACTATGAGAAAGTATTGATTTCAATAGAATTCTGTGCTACTGATAAACAAATAGCTGACATTTTCACTAAAGCGCTGAGTAGAGAAAACTTTGAGAGGAACAGGTTGGAATTAGGGATGATTAAGATCACCTAATAGGTCCAGTTCAGAATGTACAATGAAAAAAAATTAGAAAAAATATATTTTTGGTTAGGAGTTCTAACTTTGTGTAAATATCTAGATCAATTTTTACTTAGTTTCATACTTTAATTAGTATACTCCTGTGACATGTGTATATATATGATTCACTGATCTCTTAAAAAGTTTCTTCTATTTTGGCATTTGAGGCATGTTCAAGAGAGTTCTATATGAAGAACCTGGTTCATCAGTATGTATTCATAAGAAAAGCTCAGGTATGCTTTCTATACTCCTCGCAATTAGAAAGATTATTTTTCCAATCATGAGCAGAAGTCCTACATTCATCAAATTCCCAGAAATTATATCCATTGAGCATTGAACCAGTTTTGTTCCCCTAGAACTCTAAAAACCGGGATTTTTGCCTAAAATCTAGCGATGCCTAATAATCACTAAGAGATCGGAATTATACCTTGATTAGACTTCTAATTGACCCATGAAAAATATACCGTTACTACATTTAAGTCTAATCACCTTTAAATACTCCACACCTCTCTTCATTAGTCCATAACCGTCAAAACTCTTCTCTAGTTCTAATCGCCCTTTTTCTCTTCAAAATTCCCAAATTTTTTCAAGAAACCATCCACCATGACTAATCGCCAAGATAATCCTGGCTCTCCCCCACCAACATCCCCCTCTAACACATCCTCATCTACTCCTCCTATTGAAAACCCAAAACCTAGGCTTCGTAGGCAGAAAATGCTAGCTAAAAACACTGTAGCTTCTGGAGCTTTAAGGAAGGCTCTAAGTGAGAAATTGAAGACTAGATAGAGGAAGAAAAGTCATGCTTAAGAATCTGACTCAAGCTCGGAGTCTGATGATTTTATTTCTACCAGCGAAGGTGAAGAACATGGGTCTTTTGACACTGAAAATATTCAAGAAAACCCCGGTGAGGTAAATTCTTGCTTGGTATTCTCTGATGTGGTTGAAAGTGTAGAAATTAGGTTTATCTTCCTGTTAAAGATGTAAAGGGGGATGATTCTAGTAGAATCGGAGGTAAAAAGAAAGAAAAAGAGAGAAAGGGAGTAAGTGGTGATGTGAGGGGAAATAAGAAAGAAAAAGTATTGGCTATCTGCGGAGGTGTTGAAGAAGGTGGTAACAAGTCAGGGGGAAGTAGTTCTGGGGAGGCGACTGAAGGGCTTGTTCATCTAAGCAAGTAATGAGATGAACCTGATTCACCTGCTGAGGAAACTCTAGCTGAACTTCTGAAGAAGATTAGCGCAGTTATGATCCAAAAAAGTGCAAAACATCTTTACAAAAGGCTGCTACTGCTTCCAAGCCAACCAAGAAAAGAAAAACTTCATCCCTAAAACCTACTATCCCTTCAGTGTCTAAGGGAAGAGCTACCAGGAGTAGGGTCAAACAAAATGAAGCCGAATTACAGAAAGCTCTGGAAGAGAGTAGGAAGAAAAAGAGGGAGAAGGGAAAATCAAAGGTTGTTGAGAGTTCTGAGGTTGCAGAAGAAGAAGAAGAAGAGGAGATGGAACTGCCATCAAGAAAGAGGAACAACTGAAGAGGTTCCAACACCCAAATCAAAAAGTTCCAAGACTTCTTCCAAGAAGTCTTCCTCTATACCTGTACCTGCTGAATATTCTATAGCCAAAAGTACTAGGTCTGCTGTGAAGGGTAAACAAAAGAAAATTGTTGAAGAAGATGAAGAGTGGAGTGGTGGAGAAGAAGAAGAGGAATATGAGAAGGAACAAGACAGGGTTTCCATCTTTGGCAAAAGAAATTTTTTGAAGGGAAGAGTATTGAGAGACCTGGATGAGCCAGGTATGAGAAGATTGGTGGATGCCCTGGCTGCACAAGGTTGGAAGGACTTAGTCCTTGAGATGGATTTGAGGCTTGCTAGGAATGAATTGATTGAGTTTATGGCCAATGCCACTGTGAAAAATGGGGTAGTCTTCCGCTTGGAGAAGGGTGTAAAAATGGAGTTTGATGCAATCAAACTGGGTGAGATTCTGGGCATACCTAGTGAAGGGTATGATGATTATACAAGGCAAAGGTGGCCATGTCTAGATTCTCTCCCTACTGTTCTTCAAATCACTAGGAATTTTTGTGATGCTGCAACTGCTGAAGATGAACTAGAAGCCAAGGTTTGTGCAGAAAAGTGAGACCTGAGCACAAAGTCTTGTTTGAATTTGTTAACAAGTGCTTACTGCCAAGACAATAGAGGAGACATACTGCCAACTACATGGACCTGGTTCTTATGGAGTGCCTTGTGAGAGGAATGTAGATAAATTGGCCTGCTTTCATTATCAAATTAGTAGACATGGTCATTAATGGCTCCCAGGCACATGCAACTCTTTATGGGTTCATACTGTTTACTATGCTGGACAAGCTAGGGGTGCCTTTGAAGAAATGGGAGATGGCATCAAGCAAGGAGCATTTTGGTGTTAAGACCTTATTGGCTTGTGACTATCCTGTCAATACCATCCTAGTTGAACCTGGTTCATCTCTGAAGACACATGTGAATAGCAAGGTTAGGGCTTTGGTTCAAAGATATGGAACTAAGGATGCTGAAATTGCTAGGCTTCAGACTCGTGTTGCAGAATTGGAAACTGAAAGAGATGTCCTTAGAGCAAAGCTAGCAAAAGAAAATGAGAAAAGTGATGGGATGCTTCAGAATATGCTCAACCTTCTCCAAACCCAGCTCTCTAGTTCCTCCAAGCCTTAGGTCTTCCAGTTTTCACTTGCAGTTGCCCAAGTGGCCATGAGTAATTACTAAAATCTGGGATTCACAATGTATGCAACTTTTCGATGATGCCAAAAAGGGGAAGAGATATTGTGATTTAATATTTATTCTGAATAATGTGATATTTATAACCTAATTAAACCTGGCCCTTGATGATAAGTTAAAAATCTAACCTAAGTGTTGATGGTTAAGCTGAGTTCTTACAGATTTTTGATCTATAAAAGCACATAGTTTGTCATCATCAAAAAGGGGGAATTTGTTGGCCCAAATTCAGGTGAAGTTTTGAAGAATGACAAATAAACTTAGTCATGGACCATGTCCATCATGTGAGGCACAATATTTATCAACCTAGACATGTGAGATACACGTGAAGGAGATAAGTCTCAGTGATCAAGTAGCAATATCTCCTGAACTAATCGAAAAGGTTGCATATTGAATGAGGAGATAAAGTCTTCTCATGGGAAGAGGACACAATCTGGATAAATGATAGGGTTGGAGTTTGTATTGTTCAAGGACTCAACTTCGATGAAAGATCAACAATTGAGTCTCAATCAAATTCTAATTACTAACTCATTAAATAACAGTGATTGTTCTCTTTTACAGGTATTGCACATACGAAGAAGTTAAACTAAATTGAGAACAAAAGAGCAAGGCAATTTTGCAAGTAATTTATGTGAGATTCAAGTGTGCATTCCTAAAGCTACTTGGACAAGATAGAAGAACCAATTCCATTGTGTTTATTCTTATTCTAGTTCAATTGTAGTAGGTGGTTTAAACTTATACCTTTCCAGCTTTCATAGAAGCAATTGTATTAGATACTTTGAGTATTCAAGTTAGAGTTAACTTGAAGGTGTCACAACAGTTGAGGCTGTGTGCCACACTGAGATTAGAGTTTAATCCTTAGGTTTACAAGAGTTTTGTAAATGCTGTTTTGGCACAGTGATTTTAGTGGAAGTTTTGAAAAATCCTACTGAGTAGTAGGTCATGTTTTTTTCACCTTTTGAGCCAGGTGTTTTCCACGTAAAAATCTCTGTGTTCTTTATTTTATGTACTCTTAATTCCGCAAACAGTAGTAGTAAGTACACCTAGAAGAACCAGGTTCTTCTAGAGCAAAAATTGGGTACAACACAAATTACCTCCCTCTTGTGTGGTATTAATGTTTACAACATCAAGACCCCTTGTCACCAGCGAAACTGACAGCTTAAGGGTGAATTAAAGCTCGAATCGCAATGCGACTCAGAGACTGGACCCTAAATAAAGCTAAAATGACATAACATCCAAAGGCGAGAAGTAAAAGCCATTGTTGCCAACCCAGATAAGTGCCAAATCAAGCTCGAGTTGGATCCCAAGTCAAAAACTAAACCCGGCAACGAGCAAAGAGTACAAGCCTGAGGGCAACTCCGGGATCGAATCGACCCAATTGAAATTTTGGCAAATGGAAATACAAAAAATATAAGTTGCGGGGTTCCCCCTCTTATTGCTACATGTTGATGACAAGGCGTGACCCCAACCTGCGTGGAATATTAAAAACTATACATACATAACAAAGGAGGCAAGAAGAGATCATTTCGCTTTTCTCCGGCAGTCATAGACCAGCGTCTTCCTCCTAATCGTTCTCAGCATCAGACAATAGGAACTTAGCATCATGCTTCTGTCCTTTGGCTTGCTCGATCTCCCTCAAGAGATCAAAGCCCCTTGCATGAATCTCATCAAAGATTTCCCTCCGGGATCTGTACCTCGCGTACTCTCTGCTGTTTTTAGCACGATCGAAGATCTTCTACAACTCAACTTTAGCATTATCAGCACTCCTCGAGTAAGCTGCCATTTTCTGCCTTGACCTGATATCATTCATCAGCACCTCGGCTCGAGCATTCACCAACTTGGTTTTTGCCCTCGAAAGTTCGGATGACAGTTTCATGATCATCTTCGCCTGGGCAGAGTCAATCGGTCGAGCAGCTGGGATTTGTGCCTCAATGGAGGAAACCCTGGCCTGAGCTCTCTTTTTCACCTCGGAATGGATATTCACGCGCGCCTACGGATCGATGAATTCATGTTTGGATTTGCCAACTTCTCCCCAAAGTTGCTCCAGCTCACTCGCCTTGTCCTCCAACTGAAACAACAACACATAATGCACGATACCTATTTCTCCAAAGGGCCTTCCCGGATCCAATTACGATCAGCCTCATGCCGTAAAGAGACAAGCTCACTTTACTTTGCCGCACAAACACATCTTAAGGATTTCTCTTTCTCTCGAGCATCCCGCAGTGGAGCCTCACAACGAAGCAGTTTGGCTCAGAGCCTATCAAAATCCTGAGAAAGAAAGTCAGGTGGCCAAAAAGAAAAGGGAAGAATGTATGTTTGAAACATCCTTACAGCTATCAAAACTCACCATCAGGCCGAAACGATGAGCCTCGCCGAACGCCGAAGCAACCTGCGACGATACCCCAATCCCGGAAAGCAGCTAATCGGCCGCATCATTTCCCCTTAGCCTCCGCGAAAGGGTCGCCCTATCACAGGCCTCGTTGCACCATGGGACATCTTTCTGTTTCCCGATGCTCCCTAGCTCCAGGGTCAACAACCTCTTTTCCCCCCTCGGGGAATTCAGCCTTACCTCGAAGAGACTCCTAGCACCTGCAGCAGATAAATCAGATGAGCCAGCAAGAAGGAAGCCACTCCTTAAAAATCCAAGGTGCTGAACACATACCGTGGTGCTTCACTTTCCATCTCCCCTTTGATAGATCTCGCCATCGACGCCTATCGTAAACTGAGAAGGCTGCTAGTTTACGGGACCATTCAGCTAAGTCTGCGATCTCGCTAGGTAACCAGCGAGTTGCTATGAACAAAAAAAGAAGAGAAAGACACCAGTATGGGGACAACCCCGTGCTGAGTTAAAAAATAGTTCAAATAAAGCACTTATGCATGAGGTTCCATCTCTTAGGAAACGACATAAATTCTTCGGGTATAACATCGTTCATCCATATTCGCATGAACCGATTCATCCACTCGTAGTCCTCGTCCCCCTCGCTGCTATCCCAGTAACTCTAGCGAATCTACACTGGAGAGCAATCAGGCCCCGATAACACAATGGCCGATACAACCTTACAAGATGGCTAAGGGTGAATTTTATCCCGGTCCGGTAAGAAAAATATGGCATCAAATGTACTATTATCCAGAGAAAGGGATGAACCTATGCCAACGTTACATGATAACTCTGGCAGAAATCAAACACGACCTGATCCAAGGGACCCAGCATGAAAGCATGGACATACACACTCAAGAATCCCTTGGCGTATGTCGTTATGTTCTTCTTGGGGGAGGGTGCCCGAAAGATCGTACCCTCCCCCCATCCACACTCCCTCCTGATTATCTCGAGGTTTTCCTCCCTCACCAATGAAGGGATCTTTGACACATGCCCTTGATGACCCAGAACATTAGGGGGTTTCCCTGATGTGGCAACTTTCCCCGAGACAGGATTAACCGGATCTTGTTCCCCCGATGCCGGGAATAATGCACCAGTGCCAGCCAAAGGCAGGACGTAGCGGAGCCTCTTTTTAATCTAAGAATCAGCAATCCAAGAAGCAGCCATGGCTACAGTAGAACAAAGGCAAACAAGATGAGGATCCTGGCAAAAACCCTCTGAGGCAGCTGAAAGCGGAAGAACTCGCGCAAATGAAAAGCTCTGCAGAAAAGGTAGGCTCACCAAAATCTGCAAAATCACCGTTTCAAGGGCTTATAAGCCAATATATAAAGGCTGAGCGACAACTGCTCGATTGTCCAAAAGGGGCCAATTAATCCTGGCCACATTAATATCGCCTTCTCCTTGGGAGGTGCACTAGCAGAATCATGCCAGGTGCCCATATGACTAGTATGATCAAAGAGCCTCGGGAGATCCCCGACATCACATAAATTGAATCCGGAGGAATTATCGAATTTGCTTCAGGATACGGCTAGCCTCGGAGCCCCGAAGAGCTGATATCAGAATGCAAAGATAAGGGCAAAAAGAAGAACAGACAGAACAAAAACCCTTTTCAATACATGGCAACAAGAAGATAAAACGTATGTACACTGTTTGCTTCCCAAAAAGGGAACACATAAAGCAAAGGGAGATACACGAAAGGCCAGGAGATTGTTCCTCGCCGCTATCATCTTTGCCCCTATCGGGAGTGTTCAAGGGCACCAGCTTTTCTTCCGCCACACGAGCCTCTGCCAAATCGATAGATAGCTCGAACCCTTTAGTCTCGAGTTGTTCTAGAATTTCCCTTTTGGCCTTCGCTTTGGCATATTCGACGACTCGAGATACTCTCTGGTCGGCTACCATAGACATGTCGCGAACCATCATATGCGCCATGGTCGCATCTTATTTGTAAGCAGCAGCATCATTTTTGGCTTCAGATTTGGTAGTAGCCAAGGTAACGTTCTCCCTACGAGTATCTGCACGAAGGTCTCGAGATGTCGCCAATTTTCTAGCCATAACCTCATTCCTCTTTCCTAGCTCAGAAATCTCTATCTCCAGCCAGAAAATTCGCGAGCTACTCTATTCAACCTGCGAGGGAGGACATGCTGATGAATATATGAATCCAGAATACACGCGAATACGGGACAAATGGACAAGTATGAATGAGGAAAATACCTGAGCAGCAAGAGCAGTTTTCTCCTAGTGCGCCACCTCTAGAATGCCTTGAAGCTCCCCTAACTTTATATCTCCCTGGGCACCGCATGCCTTCGAGTCTCAAAGTTTCGAAGCAAGATTGCTACACTCCTTCTCGTGGTAAGAAAGCTCCCCCTGGAGTCGAAGGATGGCGTGATCATACATCTCTTTACACTGTAACACAATGAGGAAAGGTAAACAAAGCTCTAAGAAAAATACCCATGAATAGAAAGAAAACATGCGAGGGAAGACTATCACCTGTTGCAAAGACTTCTCCGACGCTTTAACAACACCTGGTATATCAAGATCAGCCTTGTCGATCATGCTGTCAAAAATATCGGCCATGAAGTTCCCTCCCTTGGAAGAAGTCCCGGCTTTGGCACCAACTATCCGTTGGGAATCTCTCAGTTCCCTGGAGGAGATAGGATAATTCGAGATCAGATCGTTAAAATTGCCGATATCTCCAAAAAGTGAGCTGCTCCCCCGAATGGCCCTGAGCTTCTATCTCTCAATATCGGCTCCTATAGTTCTTCTCTTGAGGCCTGCACTGGATCAAACTGCATGAGTCGAGGCTGCTTCAGCATTCTCTTTGAGGATCCTTCGCCCTTCGGCTCGACCAAAACTAGCCGTACCGGACTCAGCACCCTCCGATCGGGGTGCCTGCAGATCCATCAAGTCGGGCTTTGCTCTCTTCATTAACGTACTCCCCTCATCGTCCTCCCTTTCAGCATCGAGGTTTGATCCACAAGTCAGAGCAATTGTACAATCGGAATGAGCGACGGCTGCACTGCCTTTCTTTTTTCTGCTCGCATCGGGTTCCAAAGCCTCTACTTCATCGCCGGGGGGTGGCCTCATCTGCATATTTTTGCCAAGGTATGTACCAACACAAAAATAATCATACGATTCAGCTTAGGGTTTGGAGGGAAACGCAAAACACGAAGCAGAAGCAACGATGAATCCTCACCGTGATTCTTGGCCATCCAACGACCCTTAGCCAGGACGGTCCAAGACCTAGTGTGGTACGGGAACCTCCTATCCAAATGAATTATCCATCCCGAAAAATCCAGGACCATCTCCGGGAACCAAGGAACGGCTGTGAAAAGAATAAAGAAGCCATTATGACTAAAGAAAGGGGAGTCAAGGAGCGATTAAAGGTGATATTTACTTACACTAAGCGTTCTACCGCTCCGGAAAAGGCATCCTCTAGGCCGGGATGATGTCTGAGGTTCTCACTCGAACGAATCTGCTCATCCACCCTCGGTCTTTCCCCTCATCAATGCTTGTAAAAAAGGATTTCTTGGACCGATTGCGGAGCTTGATCAAGCCCGATACAGCCTAGGGCGATACAATCTGATTAAATGTTCGAGGGTGAAAACCTCGCCCGCAACCCCTTCGGTGAAGTACCTAAACATCAACACCATCCTCCAAAAAGATGGATAGATCTGGCCTAAAGTCACCTGATATCGGACGCAGAAGTCAAGGATAATCGGATTAACTCCCAATGAAGGAGATTCTACAGATTTGTCAGGGCCCATGGTAAATGGGTAAATGTATACATAGAGAAAGCCATCCTTGAAGTCGGTGATGCTATCGTCGGGGACGAGAATCTCCACCATCACTTCTTTGCTCCACCGGCAATCCTTCCTAACTCTATCAACATCGATCACAATGCTAACATATCGAGAAACATGCTTGCACTGGCCCGATGTAGACGAGGGAGTCTCGACGTCAAAATCCTTCAACGTATCAATAATTGGAGGAATCCATTGTTTTAATGAAGGAGTCGATCCACTGCTCCCCTTGAGTGGCCTGGTAGACGACACGGTGTCGTTCCGATGAGGGACCGTCCTAGAAGTTCTAGCCATGAGGAATGGTAAAAATCCTTTTTGCAAGAAGGGGAGAATGTCAAAATAGCAGAGTTTTGGTTCACGGGATGGTAAAAATTATGGGGGTAAAAAGGCTCGAACGACCGCTGGATTTATAATAAATGCTAGGGGAGCGAAAAGGACAAACCTGCAGCAGCTTATAGTGCCTCGAGTGCCGCATCTGACGGCGGCCCTGCAAAGTCCTTTGGAAAGCGGAATTTAATGCTCTTAGACAGATGATGTCATAGCAATGATAAGCTCAAAATGATGATTCAGTAATGTTTCCCATCACTTCGTTCTGAGAAACGCAGAGACTATCTGTACGCGGTGAAATCAGGGGGCTCGATTTCATGCCATCAAGCCATCTCGGGAAGGCACCTCGATATCCCGAGGATATAATGCCACCTTGATTAGACATCTCGAGACCCCGAGTATATGATGCCACTTGATTAGACATCTCGAGACCCCGAGGATATAAAGCCACAGCTCAGTCCTTTCTATCGGGGACTATCAAGACCATATTCGAAGCTGAGATCCGTCCTTTCCATAGGGGACTATCAAGACCAGATTCGAAGCTGAGATCGGGATAAAGAAAGGAGTTCCCCGAGGGATGCGATTGAATATGACAGGGCCGACCTATCCCTAGCCTCTGCTGGGATATTAAGTCAATCCGTCACATCTCCGTATTTTGTGTATTAGATATATATGTATTCTTTACTAAGTCTCCTCTCCTATATAAAGGGGACTCACCCTTCCTTGTAAATGACTGTTGTTGTTGCTCCCACAATTCTACAAAGTTAAATAATCTCTCTCTCTCTCTCTTTTCTTACAAAATCTCATTGGATATCACTGATACTGAGGATACCTCGATATCCTTTGTCTCTAAACGTGTTCTTCATTTTATATGCGCTCTCCATTATATAAACTCAATTTCGGTTATAAATAGCTCCATTTGATTGTATTTCTAGCTGTTAGATTATGCCTAAATATCCCTGACAACTCGAGCTCGACCCCGAGGTTGACCTCAAAGTACCAAATCGATCAAGTCTATGCCCGGGTAACAAGCCCTTTGGTTCGCTTGTTACCTCGTTTATCTTTTGCCCTATTACTAAATTTCATAATACTAGCATCATATGCTTTAACAAACTAGCATGAGAATGGATAACGTATTTTTAGAGTCTTATTTAACACATTTAATTGTAGCTACCATTTTCACGATAAATACATCGTATACCCGAAGGAATTTTTGATGGTCTTGCTAGCTTATAATTACCCGTAGTTACTTACTCCCTTATTCTCGTGGGGTTGCTTCTGAACTGAGGATTTGATTATCCCCCAGTGGTACTCTCTTTTATTCTGTAACACTTATATGGTACCTTTAACTACCCCAACTCCTATCTGAATATTTCTCAAGGATTACAATGTCATATCTATGAGAGTGAATTCCCTATGTTGGGGTTCACTATGTTTATCTTGCATGATCCGCTTATTTATTTGTATCCTCTTGTCTAGCCATAACTAGTCTCTTCCTGAATCAACCACTAACTACTCACTGGTCCATTCTCATATTTATATTTTGCGTGACCTCTCTTAAGTTATGTCTTTTGCCTTAACTTACTTTTCGCATTGGCTCCTAATGTATCAAGTTTCCATTCACACTTATTTATTAATAACATCCTGGCCGGGAAACCTTACTGCCTCTCCCTGATATCGTGCATTCTGGAGTCATAATATATCTGTATGATCTGAATAAATACAATCTCATTCATTTTGCCTTTTTACAGCATTCTTCCTTTTCTATTTCATAGTTACATGAACCACTTAACTGCGACTTATTACCATATCAACCCATCTTCTCCCCAATTAGGTGAATACTAACATTTATTTCTATGAAAATCGAATATTTACATCTTCTTCTTTGGCGTCTTTCCATGTCTTCACTGACTCTTACTCACCTTGCGGTAACCCTTCTCTACTAGGGATAACTAAATTTCTTACGCACGAGGGTGACATCTAGTGTAACTGGAATGCTTAGTTCATTAATTTTAATTATGCTCACAATGCTTGCTTTAGCGAAGCGTCTTCATGAATGACCTTTAAAGTTTATTTTTCGATTGTACATTCTATTTTTTGCTGGGACATGTTCTCTGAAATTCTCACGATGTCGATTATTATGAAATTCTCTGATCCCTAATTCATGTTTTATTTATCTTGTTTACTAGCCTCTTTTGATTTCTATTACTCCGGGGGAGAGGGGTCTAACTTTTCCTTCTAGTAATTATGTTGGAGTCACCATCTCATTTTCTTGAAATAAGGATATGACTTCGTGGCTTATACTCTTTTATTGTCTCAAGGCATGTCACCTCTTGTATTTTCCTTCACTTGACCATAGACTCTGTCATCATACCATATTTTGATTTACCGTTATCACTCATTCATCATACCTTACTCATAATACTTTATTTACTCTCTTCTTATTCTTCTACTAATATTTTTGTCTATCACATTCATCTGAAAACCTCAACAAAACGTTATTTCACTTTTAGCTCCCTTGGCTCAATCCCCATTTTGCGTTACTCTAACCTATGTTGGATCCTGATATTCCATCTTGTCTTAAACTATATATGTTAGCTCCCATAGGAAATAACTGAGATGGGCGTGGCCAATTGTACGTACCTCTATTTTTGTTGAAGCTAACTTAGAAGCCTTATATTTCTCTACTTGAATTGAAAATTTGGATAATCTTCATTAATTGGGTTGTCACGACCCATACCTATGGGCCGCAACGGGCATCCGATACCTTACTCAACTGAGTACCAACATAACGTATCTTTCTTATTACATCTTCATAGGTAAGTAGGCCGGAAGGGGGGTCAAGAAATAACCAGAGTAAACTTGAGGGAATACCCGACATAGGACAACCCAACCTGATATAGAAACTTATACCTGTGACATACGGGCCTATAAGGCCAATGTGATCCATTATATACTTAGAATATAGGCCGACAAGGCCATACAAGTATCTATATACATGACATCTACCTTCAAGCCTCTAAAAATACATAATATCATAAAGGCCAGGACAGGACCCCGCCGTACCAAACAATACACGTCTAAATCATACTGGCCAAACAAGTAACTCCGGAGCAAATGGAGCGCACTAACATCTTCCGCCGAGCTGACAGCCTACTTGGAGGACTCTCGACATGTCTATCGAGATATGCGGGCATAAAACATAGCGTCCCCAGGCAAAAAGGACGTTAGTACGAATAATGTACCAAGTATTTAAGGCACATAAATAAGTACATAAAAGACATGGATGAAATATAGACTAAATGACTCAATCTTTAAGTCTGCATAACTCTATAAATCATGAAATACTTATAGTGTCATGCATATGCGTATGAGTGTCATGTCGTGCATAGGTACATGTGTTCATAACATCATCAAGCCTCTGAGGGCATCCCATCATATCATCTCGGCCACCGTGGGAAAAATCATCAACGTATACCAGCGGATCAGGTGGTGGTGCGTATATAACGTCGTAAGCTTTTCCCATATCCCAATACATATAACATACATATATATGTGTATATAACACCATCTGGTCGTGAGTAAATGTATATGTATAATTGAATGAAATGCATGAGAAGTACATCAATAAAATCTCCCGGAAAGTCATAAGACCATTATACCTCTGATTAATATCATGAAACAAACTTTATCAACTTACGTATTTTCTGAGACCCATGAACAGATGATAGAATAATAACACATATGGGAATTCAAGAACATAGGCATCGCGAAGTTGTGCATTTGCTTGTTTTGTTTGTGTTGTATAGATCATGCCAAAACGAAAGAAGGGATAGCCTTAACATACTGTTACATCCCCTACATTAATATTAACAATTAGTGGTAGTAATCCATATGAGCTAGAAGGGATTAAGACCATTCATGAGATTATAGAGCATTTGTGACATTTGTGCTAACAAAATTTCATTAGGTGAGCGATTTTCAGTTGCGGCTTTTGCGATAAAATATTACCAAGTCCCTTCTAATATGATTTTTACAATATTTTTACGTCCATACATGTTTTGTTTGACCTGTTTAGAGATGAGAACAGATGTTGTTCGGACGTTCCTCTCAATTGAGTTTCTAAAGGCACTTACTCTATCCTAGTTTATGTTACCTATATACATTTTCTTTTTTCATCTTGAGAAAATGAATTATCTCTATAATTGGGCAAGTAGGCGATCTTCAAGAAATTAAAATGACACTAGAGAGTATTCCTTTTTAGAATTTTGACCTTGCATGACATATCTACGTTCTTTCCTGTACTCTTTCATGTATCATGATTTTGTCTTTCTGATATAGCTAAACAAACAACAACATTGATACCGTTAGATTTTGATGATATTTATTTTGAGTGGAACATTTATTGTAGAAAATGTTTAAAAAGTATGATTTTACATAGTTATTAATATTACTACTTTCGAAAATGCTTTAAATTATACACATAAAATAAGAAAGTTTATGAGTTTTTTTTTATTGTAAAGATAGAAATTATTTTCTCACAAGAAAAGAGGGTTATCTTTTTACCATTTTAAGAATTAAGCGTACCCGAATTTTTACTCTTTATATGATATTAGGAAAATTGTAAGTTGAGAAAATATATGAATTTTTACATGGATGTTTTAATAAAATAATAGTGTATGTCTTTATTTTGTATGGTACCGCATGACCATGATAGTGTACGCGGTGAAATCAGAGGGCCTGATTTCCCGCCATCAAGCTATCTCCGGGGGAGGTACCTCGAGACCCCGAGGACAAGACGTCATCTCAGAAAGATATCTCGAGACCCCGAGGATATGAAGTCACAACTTAGTCCTCTCCTTCGAGTCTTGTCAAGGTCCGTTTCGAGGCCGAGATAAAGACAACGGGGGGGG
>MU716072.1:81862-122048 GCA_026770625.1 Nicotiana glauca
CGAGGCAAGCCATCACATATTCACATTTCATGAATTAAATATACATGTATTTCGAGTTTCCCTTTCTATATAAAGGGGATTCTCCCTACCTTGTAAGGACTGTTGTTGCTCACACTATTCTACAAAGTACAATAATATCTCTCTCTCCCTCATTCTTATTAAATCTTATTGGTTCTTATTGATACTGAGGATACCTTGATATCCTTTGCCTCTATATTTGTTCTTCATTTTATATGTGTTCTTCATCGTAAAAACTCAATTTCGGTTATAACTAGATTCGTTTGATTATATCTCTAGCTATTAGATTACTCCCAAGTATCCTCGACAACCCGAGGTCAACCTCAAAGTCTCAATCGACCAAGATCACTCCTGGCTATCAGACCATTTGATTCGCTCGTTAACTCGTTTATCTCCCGCCCCATCATTAAAACTCATAATATTAGCATCGTCTTCTCTAACAAACTAGCTTGGGAATAGGTTACGTATTTTTAGATTCCCATTTAATAAATTTAATTATTGTTACCATTTTCATTGTAAACAGTTTGGTACCCACCGTGGGGCTAAAAATAACAGTGATTATTTTCTTGCAAGTTTCATTACACAAACGCATATCATCTTTCACGCTTTTTCTTGTCCAAGATCCTTTGATTTCAGGTAAAAATGTCTGGCTCGGTGAACAAAGTTGAGAACGATCGCCTTGAAGATCACGGGGAAAATGGTGTAGCTATCCCGGCCACCGGAGCACCACTTCAGGATCCCGATAATGCACCTGGACCAATACTAGCGGACGCGGACTCATAGAACGCACAAAAAGTCAACGAAACTTCTCACGCCAACAGAAGCATGCGATATAGCGACCGACATGAAGTTCAAAATACCCCGGCCTAGGAGAACAGGAAGTTAGTCTTCACATTGTTTTTGAAATGTTGCAAGCACAACAACTGGCCATTGCTCAGTTGCAAAGCCATTCGAGGACTCCCAGCATAGACAAACTGGAGATAGCTTCCCTTGACGAGCGCACAATCACTCACGTGTGCACGAACTAAAGCAACGACTTTCAAGATGTCCCCGCAGCAGAAACATACGCCGATGTCGTCGAAGGTGAAGCGGCAGAAACCGACAAGTCGGAGGCCGAGCAAAGAAAGGAAGAAACACCACAAGAAGTCGCATCTTGCTCCATGATAGGACGAATGAGATTGTGTCTGGCCTCAGATAAACAGACAACCCTGGCCTTTGCTCGGGGTTTAAACAGAGCATACCCACCAAACCCAGGTTGTTTCAAACAACGTTTAGCGAGATACCCGGCCAAAAGTTGTCCATCCATCCGTACCCAGTGCCGACAGCTAATCTGGGTCGTGAGCAGTCGTCTAGAATCATATGCAGAAATAGCGCACCCAAACAGGCCTTCCATGAAGAAACTAATGCCAAATGGATGGAGATACTATCCATGCGCTGCTAACGGGATGAACGCCCTAAGATCCGACATACCTCGCAACGGTAAGGGAGTAGTTCGAGGGCAACATCCCCGGTGAACATCCAGCGGAACCAGATTCGGTGAGGCACAGCCGACAGGCGAACCTCACCAAGCAGAATGCGGGCTCAACTTTGTCATGCCAAATATCGTGGTCACCATAAGAGAAACCAGGAATGCTAAGCAACTTAGGCCTACTCGACCAAGGCCACTTCGAAAGAGCCACGACCCGATGCAGAATCCACAGGACGCAAGAGGCAGCAGGGCCACGAATGCCTCCCGTCCCAAAGATATGACAGCTGTGCTACTCAGTCAAAGTCGCTAACAAGCACTATCGAACGGTCAAGATCAAATCTGGCCCCGAGGAAAGAAGACTAATGGGGAATGAAGTAAACAGGCCACGACGTATCACCACGACAATAGAGGAGCGGCTACACCCTCCGAGAAATCATAACACGAGAAGAAACAGTTCCTGCCATCGGGACAAAGACAGATCCAGGGAGATATTTCCGAGGATACTCTTGCATCCAGGGAAAAGGGCACCACGACTCCACCCCAGCGTCACATAAGCACATTGGTAAACCTCTCCCTCATCAGCTTAATCTTAAAATAAATCATGTGTTCCTAGATTCAGGAAGTTCGGTCACCCACAACGACGGCATCGGACCAAAGGGGAAGTCCGTATTAACGAACCAAATCGTCCCCACAGCTCAAATCCTTGGTGAACTCGAAATGACAAGTCTCCGAAAAGTCCATTCTCTTAATATAGCCCACCTATGTCCGAGTAGGAACCTCGAGCTATATACCATCAAAGGAAGTGCAAATTATAAACGTCTTATTTAAACGACCACCGACACTCTACCCGAAGGCATCGATGGTCCCATCTCGACAAAAGAGCAAGATTCCTTGCAAAGGACAGAACTAAAATAAGCCGACATAGACACATCGAGTCTCGGAACATTGCCTACATACCCCGCGATAAGAAAGAATTGCTTTTGCTATTTCATTTTCTTTTTGCTAACTTGAACGCAGACAATTGACTAGGATGTTTGGAGGTTCTCAAGGCTCTACCCAGAAATTACTAGGCCTCATATAGGCGACCACCAAGTTTTTCTCCCTTCAGCCGGGCTTCTATCCCGAAAGGAACCTTATCAACAAGATTATTGGTAGAAAAACATACCATATGAAGGTTCAATGATGTCATAGGCTTTATTCTGATAGCCCAACAACGATCAACGATTTTCCTCTAAGAGCATCCCCCTTGGAAAGAATCGGATACGGCGGGCTAAACTCCCGTCTGTAATTATATGAGGGGCCATAACAGTCCAAGAAGACATGCACGTACGGATCCACTTCCCAATGGCAAAATGATGTACAGCTATACCAAGCAATAAAAGTATATTTTCTCGGCATTTTATTCTCCGGACAAAGGAATCTCAAATGCACCGCCAGCAGGAGCCTCTCTAACAAAAATATTTTGAGATACTCGGAGACTTAATGCTTGCAATGGGACACTTACACAACTCCAGGACCAGAACTTCGGGCTCATAAAGCCCCAAAAACATCGCTCTGAGTTCACAAGAAGTGGTCTTCACGCTTAAACAACTTGATAATTTGGAGACTGACGACAATCGCCATACTACATCACCGAAAAAACCGTAAGACCTCAATAGGCATGACAAATTGTAAGACCTCAATAGGCATGATAAACTGTAAGTTCTCAACAAGCATAAAAATCCCAAAGTTTAGGCTATACAGCGCATTTGTAAGAATCCCGAAAGGGCATACCCTCGATGTGGACGCCTAAACTATCACTCGGGATAAAAAATGGCTACAGCAAACACACATAACAATGGTCAAAACGGCTGATACAGCCAAAATAATGCGACTCAGGGACTCCCGACCGTCGCTAAACAAAAATCATAAGCCACTACTTCGAATATATTTCGGAACGAACCGGTTTAAACAGGCTTCCCTCAATAGGCAAAAAAGGGGCTATGAACCTTCCGAGGTGCTCGAAATATTGTTGATTACAACTTGAAATCGAGGTTCTTCTAGAATCGATGATGGTTCAGGCAAAAATCTTTCAAAAAGACATTAACGAGCGAAAAACAAAGCCTACAAAAATCCCACGGGCAAAAAATAGTGTAAGAGCCATTGTCGCCAGCTAAGCAAGCCTACATGCCATATATCAAAAGGTCTCTACGACCAGAAAACACAATAGCCATTGTTGCCATCCAAATTGACAACTTGCAGATTAAAGTGAGCTCGAATCGTAACTCGATTCAGAGATCGGATCCAAAATAGTTAACTAAACAATCCTATGGGCCACATATCAAAAGGTCTCTACGACCAAAAAAACATAAGAGCCCTTGTCGCCAGCCATAATTAACAACATAAAGGTCAATTATAGCCCTAATCGCAAAGCGACTCGGAGACTGGTCCAGTAATAAAGCACAAAACTATAGCATGCCTCAGGGCGCAATGCAAACGCCATTACCGCCAGCCAAGTGAATCTCTGGGTCACCTGCTTATAAGGACATTTTGACCCGAGTCAAAAAAGGCAGCCGTCACCCGCCCATGCAGATAGGGGGGAGCTTAAAGGCCCGTATCAGCTCGACTCACAGAGAAACTTGGAGACTGGATCTAAACGGCTAGACTAAGCACAGGGACCGCAACACTCGCTCCTAGGAGCCCAGGGCTAGCCCGGTTGATCTCGTACATGTGAAGATCCCACCAACCATCAAGACCGATCTGGTCAAAGACAACAACATGAGGAGATGCGGAAGAAATGAAGCTTCAAAGTATCTTCTTATTTCACACGCACGAAGGAAAAAGGGAGGAGGAGACACACTCTCCATAAACAGACGTGTTCTACATATATAAAAAACAATGCAATAGAACGACATGATTTATGATCCGTTCCGAAGAGCTACAGCTCGCTGGGCTCACTCCTCGCACCGTCAGCAAGAAATAACCATGCATCATGCTCATCCGCCATTACTGAGTCCAATTCGTCATAAAGAATAAAGGCCCACGCACCAATCTCCTCGAGTGCTTCACTTCGGGATCTACAACGGACGTATTCCTCGATCTTTATCTCCCAGTCGAGGGCTCGCTTCAGCTCGGCCTGAGCATCCGCAGAATCTTTCATATGGACTGCCATCTCCCGATCAGCATTGGCTCAGCTTTGCATTTCCCTACCCCGGGCATCAATTACCTCGGCCCTGGTCTTCAAAATTTCAGATTCCAATTTCTCAATCACGTCTGCTTGGATTTTGGCATTATCTCGAGCCAAGTATATTTAGACTTCTAAGGCAGGAACCTTGGCCGAGGCACTTGCCTCCTCTAAAACTTGAGCTTGCACGTGAGCCCTTAGCTCACCACGAGCATTTCTGACGCGATCAATATCGCCCTTAAGGTACTCCATGGCCTCCGTTTTTTCTGCAGCTTATATAACAAAGCAGGGCATTAACCTAAAAATGTCGAAGAAAGCGAAACTTGAGCTGCATGAAGTTACCTCCTCCATCAAATAACTCTCATAATTCGAGCACCTGTATGCTTTGCATCGCCAATGCAACAACTCGCCCTCTTTCACCTCGCTAAGCAGCCTAAGAGATTCTCCCTCATCCTGAACTTTTTGAAACCTGGCCCCTTGATGGACCAAATCAAACATCAGCCTGTCACAGACCTGCACAAGGAAAACCCAATGCCGAACGAAGGACACAGAATATAGGGAAACTATGCCAAAACTCCCCACAAAGTGAAGCCAGTGGACTTCCTCGAAGTCGGAGCATACTCCTGATAATCTTGTCCCTTCACCCGCAAGAGAGCCAGCCTCTAGCAAAACATATCCGCTCAAAGGCATCAACGACCTAGAATTAGGTACCCCGGGGGTAGTGGACTCAGACAAAGCTTTCTCCCTGGAGATACTGGCCTGGTCAGCACCACTAGAAGCTCCATCGCCTCGAAGGGCAGGAAGAGAGGTTAACGACTCCTTCCCCTCTTCGGAAGAACATTGTCTCATCCGAAAGAACTGCCCAATACCTGCAAACGACAGATCCAATGTAAGTAGAAAAGGGGAAAATGATACCTCAAATACATGAAGGTTGAGGCAAAGGCAGCATATGCACATACCTTGGTATTTCGCTCCCCACCTGATGCGGAGCACAACTCGCCACCAATGCTCGTCGCAGGACGAATGGGTCACTAGCCTCTGGACCTAGCTGGGCAGATCATAGACTTCTCCTGGAATCCATGAAATTGCTACAACAAGGTAAAGGAACCATTATTTAACTAACTTCCACTATAGGTACAACCTAAAAAGGCACCGGACGCTCCAATCACGTGCATAATTCCACACTTCGGGGAACTACAAAAGCTCCGGGGGGATGATGTCGACTGTCCTAGCCCGGACGAACCAACTGGCCCATTCTTGACCCCACTCCTCTTCATCATAGACAATAAAGGGTAGGGATGAACGACACTTCAGGGTTAGCAGGCCCTGATAATGAAAGGGCCGATACAGCCAGATGAGTTGATCGAGCATAAATTTGAGATCGGCTTTCCCCGCGAAGAATATCATCTTCAGTACCACCCGCCAAAACAATGGATGTATATGCACCAAAGTAACCCAGTACTTCAAACAAAAATCAAGCACGACCCTGTCTAGGGGGACAAACGCGAAAGTATATAGGTATACACTCAAAAATCTGTCAGCGGAATCCGTAACGTTCTCTCCCGAAGGAAGCACCTGTAGTGCTACTCCCTCGCTCCATCCGCAGTATTTTCTCATTATCTCCAAGTTCTCCCCTCTTATCAAAGAAACTGTTGTTAGAATGAAATCCCTCAGCTCCCGAGTGCCAGGAACAACACTCTCCGCTCTCTTCCATGCTGTCCCTAAAGTGGTTGCCATGACTATGGTAATACTAAATTGAGCAAAGCAAGGGGCACACACCAACACTTCTTGCACCTAGGGAAATAAGGAACCCTATACCAAAACAGGAGCACAACTACCTCAAGGTAGTGAAGTCCTGCGAAGAAGCCAAAGCTGCCCCACTTATATGATAAGAAGCGACAACATTTTGCCTACCCGGAGTCGGCCCCTAAGGAATACGATGTCGATATGGTCCAATGGGATGATATCCGACACCGAAAGTATCCTTGAAAAGAACCCAAGACTCGAGGAACCATCTGCATTATCTCCGGGGTCGAGATACCATCCCACCTCGAGATATAGTCCAATAGAAGGATATCCAAGTGCGAAAGCTCCACAAAGTTCGAAGCAGTACCCGAGAGTAGGCAACTGCTCAACAAAAATCTATCTCCTACACATCTAAGGGAAGCTGTCCACATCAGAAATCAAAGGGGCACCCCCCGGTACCCAAAGCCGGCCTTCGCCCAGGATAACATCCTCGAAGGCCCTAAAGTTCTACACATTATTTCCATACGATTCAGAGGGCTTAGGGAGCCCAAACCTAACCGGTCAACCTAGGGTTTCCCCTAGGTACAACGATGGCCTCGAAAGAGAGCCATGTAGATCAGTAGGAGAACTTAAAGATTGCCCGCACCCCAGCCGGACACCAACAGTCGAGAAGAAAAAATAGGCGGTCAAGAGGGCCTCAAGGGGTATGAACACATGCAATTACTAGCCAAAATTCAAAGGCAAAAATCGAAGGCAAAATTCAAAGGAATATATTCATGTTCGTAAAATTCTGTGTACAGTAGCCCTCGAGGGGTCTAGCATACGTTTACAAAGGCCCTCAAAGGGTCATTACATACAATTTCTAAGGCCTGTAGGAGTCTACCCCTACGGCGAAAGAACATAAGGATGTACATATGATAAAACTTGGAAGCTAGTCCGACCTCGAGGGTGTATCTCCGGTATCGGCATCCTCGAGCGTCACACCCTCGAGGGTGATCCTTTTAGCCTCTACCTTCTTTAGGTTCATGGCTCAATCCCTCAAGGAATTCCCACCGAAGGAGATGGAGAAGATGAAAGGAAGGAGACACAGAGGAGGCAGAGAAAAGAGACATAACCCACCAAAACCAAAAGTTGGAGATTCGGCACTGAGAGGGACACCTTATCCCTCGGGAAAGAAAGAGCCCTAAGGATGAGGTGCCACACCAGGCCCGAGTAGGAGACTGCAGTGGTGCATGATCTGGACAACTGTCTACATAAGGGGAAGACCGATTCCCCGTCCATCGCCACCTCGGACCAACGGCAGCAGCAAACACCAATGACCTCAGCCGGACATAATGTTTATGCTCAACAAAGGGACGTCCCCACAAAGGGCCATAGCGCAACTGAAGGGAACTCCTCCTAACGAACTTGATGCTATAAGCCCCAAGCATGACGTTCAAAGACAGAAGAAGATGATAAGAAGGAATAGGCAAAGCATTCCAATGAAGACACAGGGATAGGAAAAATAATGCCAAAGCACCCCATTTATTGGGGGCAACAACACGGTCATCGAGGCTCTAGAAAACTGACCGACGGATGCAATTATTGCATCCTTGAAAAACCAAATCGACGGCAGCAGTTTTTTCCTTGAAGAACGGAAATGGCAGAGTACTGAGTGGGAGTCTATGAGATATGTCATCTTTTATAAAAGATTGCACCACGACGCAGATCACCAATGCACTATCGCCATGAGGAGTTCGAAGAGTCAATGGTCATAACCGTTTCCCACTGTTTCATTCTAAGAAACACAGAGACTATATGTACACGATGAAATTAGAGGGCTCGATTTCCCGCCATCAAGCTATCTTGGGGGGAGGTACCTCGAAACCCCGAGGACATGATGCCATCTCAGAAAGATATCTCGAGACCCCGAGGATATGAAGTCACAACTTAGTCCTCTCCTTCGAGGCTTGTCAAGGTCCGTTTGGAGGCCGAGATAAAGACAAAGGGGGAAGCTCCCAAAGCACGCAGCTGAGTCTGACAGGGCCGGCCTATCCCTAGTCTATGCTGAGGTGTCGAGTCAAGCCATTACATCATCATATTTCATGAATTAAATATACATGTATTTCAAGTTTCCCCTCCTATATAAAAGGGATTCGCCCTACCTTGTAAGGGACTGTTGTTGCTCCCACTATTCTACAAAGTGTATTTGTATCTCTCTCTCCCTCTCTTCTTATTAAAGCTTATTGGTTCGTATTAATAATGAGGATACCTCGATATCCTTTGCCTCTATATGTGTTCTTCATTTTATATGTGTTCTTCATCGTACGAACTCAATTTCGGTTATAACTAGCTTCGTTTGATTATATCTCTAGCTTTTAGATTGCTCCTGAGTATCCCCGACAACCCGAGCTCGACCCTGAGGTCAACCTCGAAGTCCCAATCGACCAAGCTCACGCTCGGGTATCATACCCTTTGGTTTACTCGTTACCTCATTTATCTTCTGCCTCATCGTTAAAACTTATAGTATTAACATCGTCTGCTCTAACAAACTAGCTTGGGAATAGATCACGTATTATTAGAGTCTCATTTGATAAATTTAATTGTTGTTACCATTTTCACGGTAAATATGTAGTATGTTATATAAGGTGTGTTAAAAGTGAGTAGTATTTTAAGTAGTTTGAGATAATTCTTAATTATATGGGTAATTGATAATTATGTAAAATATCTAGGATAAAACCACCACGTGGCAGATTTTGCCTTAGCAAAATTTGTGACTCATGCATTAATTGATATATGTGGCAAGATTTGAGATTTGGCAAGTACAAGTGTTTGTCTTTCTCCTCATGTATCTTGGTCGGTTCAAGATGGAAAACATTTAGAGTCACTTGGTTATTTGTCCAACTTTGGCTTGCTGGAAAAAAATGAAAACAAAGAAATTGGAAGGGTTCTTTGATTTTCTAACTAAAGGAAGAGAGGGGTACTTATCTTTCTTGTCTATCGTTCCCATTTTACGTTGATCAAACAGAGTGTAAAGTTTCAACAACCTTCTTTAACTTTTACTAAATTGTGTGAAGGTAGTGGTGAAAGCATTGTAGCATCTGATAGTTTGAATATAAGTACAAAATGCTAAGTATAAGACACATCAATTCTAACATTCTCCATACAATCAAATATGAAGCTTTGGAAAAAGTTAGTAACGTTTCCAACATTTTCAATACCAATCAGATGTGAAGTTTTATATACATTAGCAATGTGATTTCTTGCAAATCCCTACATATTCCTACAAAAATACTACAACGTGACTTCTTACAACCAAACAATTCCAACGAGAGTTGTTAAGACCTTAGCAACGAAAATTTTGCGGATCTAAAGGAGTACGATGCAAACTTTTTCAAGAAAATTATACGGATTTTCCTTACTCGAGGTATGTTAAGGCTATCCCTTCTTTCTTTTGGCATAATCCATACGATACAAATGAAACGAATAAATGTACTACTTCCATAAATGACTCTATTCATAGAAGTATTAGAAATGCCTATGTTCTTGAACTCCCATATGTATTATTAGTCTATTGTCTGTTCATGGGTCTTAGAAAATACGTAAGTTGATAAAGTTTATTTCATGATATTAATCAGAGGCATAATGGTATTATGATGTACCAAGATTTTAGTAACGTATTTCATATTTATTTCATGCATTTATACATGCACATTGACCCATGACCTGATGGCGCATATATATATATATATATATATATATATGGGATATGGAAAAAGTTTACGACGTTGTATACGCATCGCCGCATAATCAACTAGTATACAATGATGATTTTGCCCATAGTGGATGAGATGATATGATGGGATGCCCTTGGAGACTTTATGATGTTATGTACATACAGACCTATGCATTACATGACATTTATACACATATGCATGATACTATAAATATTTCATGATTTACAAAGTTATCCAGACTTACAGGTTGAGTCCTTTACTCCATGTCCTTAATGAATGTTGACTTACTATTATGTTTCAGTTCCACCTTACATAATTGGTACATTATTTGTACTGACGTCCTTTTGTTGGGGATACTGCATTTATGCCTGCAGGTATAGACAATAAGTTTGACGAGCCCTCATAGTAGACGAGGTTAGCATTCAGCGAAGGATCGGTAAGACTCCACCTTATGCGAAGTGCAGCCGAGTCTATATGTCATCGTGTCAGAGTTTTGCTACAGACTTGTGGGTAGGCCGGTACCCTATCCCATTTTATGTCAAACAATCTTAGAGGCTTTGTGGATACAAATTTATTATGTACAGTATGTCGGAGGCCTTGATGGCCCATATGTATTTATGTTTTATGAACGATGGTTCATTGATATAACATTTGCCCACTTACAATTGTACATTACGAGTTTTGTCCATGTTGGCTCATGATAGTTATAAAAGGAATAAATGAGTTACAGAGTGGTTCGCTCAGGCCACTACGACATTGCATGCCAGCCAAGCCTCCCCAGGTTTGGGGCGTGACATGTACCTGAACTGATTCTCTTGAAAATCCTTTTAACACCAATGATTGCGATAATGCGTAACAATGGATCGATGTAGAGAAGAATCTGTATGATATTCTTTGAGACAGATTGCATCGTACTCCCTTAGAATCGTAAAACTCTGTTGCTATAACATCATATAGTCTTGTATGATCTTTTGTAGTAAAGTCACGTTGATAGAATTTTGAATGAGTTGCTGAAGCTTCCATCTTCATTTTAGAGATTCAAAGAATGAATTTGAAAGGTTTTCTTAACCTTTGCGAGTGGGCCCTACTTTGTGCCTTAGTTGGCTACCCAACTGTCTTAAAATGACACCTTGAGGAATGATTTAATGTCATATGTTATGACTTTGTGGGCTGTCACGTTTGGGGTGGTCAATTCTTATCTAACAATGTATTAATTAATTCCTTAATTAATTTTTTAATCCCTATTAATCAATAATTAACCAATTATCCATATAATTAAAAATTATCTCAATTTACTTAAAATACTACTCACTTTTAATACAATTTATAAACCTTACTATCATGGTCATGCGGTACTTTATATGGTAGTAGTCCATAAATATTGGGTATTATAGCTCAGACCGTATTTTATCCCAAAATGTCAAACTTCGACGAAATTTATTTTCTTTGATTTGCTTACCCTCTCACCTTCACAAATTTACTTATCACTTGTTTGAAATAATATAATACTTATAACCTAAAAAATAATTTCATTCCCGAGATTATATCAATTTATTCATGGAGTACTTTCATACACGAAAATATGGGGTGTAACATCATTTCCCCATTTGGAACATTCATCCTCGAATGTTAACTGGTGCACTTATCATTTTCATAACCTATGTCTTCCGAATACTTTAGTACTCTCCTTGCGATCTGGGCCACTGTTCTGTGAATAAATCCAAAGGCCAGGGCATTACCCCCTTTAGGCCTCTTTCTCACACCATAGCTTGTGGTCGGAATCTTTCGAACCTCGTAACTGTTGCTTTGCATCATGCAGCTTGTACGACTCTAACCTTGTATGTATGCCTATGCGACTCTTCTCTCCTTATTACCTAGCCTTTAGCCAATCTCTAGTGTCACTTTATAAGCATATACAGAGCTTGATAAGGTTTCTCTTTGGGTGTTTATAGGTATACTGAAGTTCTTCGCTCGGTACTTTGTTGAACTCAAGAATATTGCTGTATCTTATTGTCACGACCCAAGCCGATGGGCTACGACGGGTGCCCAAATCCTACATTTTGAACATCCTTAAGCATGCGTTTAAGATATAAATGTGAATAAAATATATGAGGAATATCTATCCAAAAGACATATGTACATATACATACGGAACACAGTGGCGAGCCATCAAGGCTGCTTTAGACAACCAAATACCCACTGAAAGTCGACAAGGCCACATACTATCCAACTATACATAACTGTCTACAGGCCTCTAATAGAAATACAACTGTACAAAGACTGGACTGAGCCACATCATACCCATATACATATATATACAAGCATATCGTACCAAAATTAAAAACGGCTCCGGATCAAGTGTAGCACGCCAACTCTCTCTAATCAAGGATCCTAAGAAGAGGGACCGCCGGCTTGCCTACCTGCAGCTGCGGGCATGAAACGCAGGCCCCGTGAAATAGGGCATCAATACGAATAATGTACTGAGTATGTAAGGCATTAAAAGCAATACATAAAAGACATAGATAAAATATGAAATAAAGAAATCTACCTGTAAGTCTGAATAACTTTGTAAATTCTGCAACACTTATAGTGTCATGCATGTGCATATAAATATCGTGTCATGCATAGGCATAGGTGTACATAACATCATCAAGCCTCTGAGGGCATCCAATCATAACGTCTCGGCCACTGTAGGCAACATAAATATATACCAACTGATCAGGTTGTGGTTCGTATATAACGCTGTAACCTTTTTCCCATATCCTGCACACACACACACACACACACACATATATATATATATATATATATATATATATATATATATATATATATATATATATATATATACGTGTATATAACACGCCATCTGGTCATGGGTTAATATACATGTATAAATGAATGAAATGCATGAAAATATGTTAATAATCTCAATATTCCTTTCGAATAAACTTTTCAACTGCGTATTATTCTAAGACCCATGAATAGAAGATATAATAATATTGTATGCAGTAAAATCGGAGGGTCCAATTTTCTATCGTTGCGACGGCTCGTAAGCACATTTCACAGGTTCGAGATTATGGTCGAGGTTCACCCTCAAGGGCTATCGACGCTCGACCTCGGGGCAATGCAGACAAAATTATGATGAAAAAGTGGGGAATTCCCAAGGCACATAACTAGAGCAGACAAATTCGAGCGGGCTAAGTTCAGACCTGATTCATAACGTCAGCTAGTTGTCCCATCCCCATATCTTTGTACTAAAGTATTTATACTATGTTGGGGTTTCCCCTCATATATAAAAGGGATCCTTGTCACTTTGTAAAGATCTGATGCTCAATAATAAATACACAAGAACATTCTCTCTGCTCTCTAACTTATTCTTTTGATCTTACTACTTCATTTATTGCTTATATGCGTTGTGTTTTATTTGTTGTTCTTCATTTGTTAATTATAATTGATCATAAAGGTCCATCATCATAGCTCTCACAACTGTTATCTCCTTCTCGGCTACCCCGAATCGATCATCCAGATCGACCCCGAGGCCCCACAATCAACGGCTCGAGACCCCCGATCTCAATTGTTTGGTTTTACTATCATACAATTTCTAAGCTGTAATCCTGATTTCTAACCTTTTACTTAGCATCCATTCCTTAACGACTAGCATAAAAATGGATCACGTATATTTAAAAACTCATAATCAAATTCAATTGCTATTACCATTTTCACGGTAAACAGTTTGGCGCCCACTGTGGGGCTAAAAATAACAGTGATTATTTTCTTGTTGGTTTTACCACATAATGCAAGTTATCCTTCACGCTTTTGTTTTCCAAGATATTCGATTTCAGGTCAAAATGTCCAACTCAGTAAATGGAGGTGAAAACAACAATTTTGAAGACCATCTAGAGAACGATGTGAATGTTCCAGGTGTTGGTGTACCACCGCAAAACCCTGAGAGTACGTCGAAACCTATTGCCAAGGTTGCGACCTCATGCAACGCCCAACGCGGTAACGATGGTCCTCACATTAGCAAGCGAGCACGCCGAGAGATTCAGCGTGAAACTTGGAAAAATCCAACATGGGCAGAAAGAGAGATTTGTTAGCAAGTTGTTCATATGATCATCGGGGGGACCGACATTCCCCAAGGACCCGTGGTCAAATGGATAAAAGTATCCGCTGTAATAAAAGGGCCGATTTGAGATTGCAGGACCGAAGACACCCTTGCATTCAGCGAGGAAGATCTTGGGATATTAGCACAACAACACAACGATGCACTAGTAATTTCATTTCTTTTAAATAACATTCGAATTAAATGTGTGCCCGTGGAACCAGGTAGCTCAGCCAACATAATCAGGTCAAAGGTAGTAAAATAGCTCAGGTTGCTTGGTCAGACCGTCCCAACTCCCAGGTCCTCCACAGCTTCAACATGGCCGGCGAAGTAACAAAAGGGGAGATCGCCCTACCGGTCGACATGTCCGGTACATATCAGAACATTGCTTGGCAGGCTGTGGATACATAGCATAAGGGCAGTTCCATCAACTCTTCATCAAATGATGAAGTTCCCGACAAAGAATGGGATAAAACCCATCTACGGGGAACAACATGTGGAAAAAGAAATGTTCACGGTTTACCAGGAGGCACTGAATCCTATACACTCTACCTCGGATGAGTCTGAGAGCGTAAAAACACTCGAGGATGATGAAGAAGATTTCCTCGCTCCTCGGACTTTCGTTGCACCCAAAGAGTCGGATGCAACGAAATCGACAATTGAAGAGCTAGAGCAAGTTGTTTTGATCGAGCATCTCCCAGATCGCAAGGTGTCATATCTAGCTTAATTGTCTGATTTTAATACATTTTGAACATATGCACAAATTTTAGCTTTTAACCACTTTTGTTCAATTTTTAAAGAATATTGAACATCGTTTACAACCTGTCTTTGGATCGAATCACATAAAATGCACCCGCAATCCTAAACACATTTTATTCAACATTTTAGGATTTGGATTTGGGTCACACGAAATGCACAACCGAGTTTATGTATTTTATAGAAGTAATTAAAGAGGGCCACGCAATTTGTGAATTTTGTTTGGTGTGGCGCACCTCATTTTATTTTAAAGGCCATCCTAAAAGGGACTATTATTCTCTATTAAAGATTTTCTCTAAAAGGTCTAATTAATTGATATTATTAAAAGTATTTAAACGAATTCGAGCCTCAAGATCAGGTCCAAACTTAAACAAGAGGATCTTCATTACTAAAAACCCCCTTAATTCAAGTTTGCCACCAAGCTTTAAAGGCCCAAGCCCATATAATAAAGTAAACCAATAATTCCAAAGACAGAGATTCGACCTCCAGTACATTGGGCTTCAAAAATTAGCCCAAGAGTGAGGGACAATTAGTGCAGCTTTTATTAGAAGCTGTCTAGTCATGGGCTTCTGCACAGGCCCAAATCAAAGTCCAGTTAGGGAGCTCAAAATTAGATCTCAAATTGGTCCACTACTTAGCACGTGTGAACTAATTCAAAAGGCTGTTAATATTGGGCTTCTTATTATACGACTAGGCCTGAATCTCGGATACTATTCTTAGTTTTGGGCTTGTTAAATAATTTTGTAAAGCAAATGCATCATATATTCTTATCACAGATATGTTGGTTTTAGAACAATTCATACAATTTCAACTTTTTTGCCTATTGATAACTAACATCCTCAACACGGAAATTTAACAGTAGTTTCAGTAATTCATAAAACAGGTATGAGTATATATATTAACTTTAGACTTTGTTTCTAATCCACACCTTAGTCCAAACTTAATCCTCAAACTAACATAATAATCACACTAGAAATGACTAAACTACAGCTAACATTACATTCACACAAGTCTGAAAAAAATAGTTCATGCAGTCCAATTAATACAAATCAATGTATTGTTCAAATAAACATAACTACTCTATGATTTGAAGGTAAAATAGAACAGGAAACTTTAGGGATCAAATCAAATAACATTTCCTTATTTTATCTTCCAAATCAATCCTACATTGATTCTTCACAGGTCATATGAGACCAAAAGAGTACCTGGAGAATGGATAAATGAAAGGAATGAGAAATCAGCAGGGCAGATAACAACAATCGAAACCAGCAGTAACACAACTCACAAATTGAGTGCCAAAACCCAAGAAAATGTGATCTCAATCAAACAAAACCCACAACAAACCAGCTTTGTAAAATAGCACTCAAATGCGCATTTCAAAGTGATTTCAATCGAATGCATACCTAGCATTTCTGAATTTTAACCTTAGAGCTAATGTTTCATCCCTATTTTAATCAAGGATTCAATTTTGGATTTATAAAACTCTCAACATTCAGCTTCTAATATTTTTTTTTGGTTTTTCTTTTTGGACTGGAATTTTAAAGTTTCAGATTCTATGGCTTTCTAATTTTTTCGAATTTTTGAATTTCAGATCTATCTCTCTCTAACTTTTGATTTTTTCAGATCTAAACATTCTAAAAACTTTTCAGATTTCTAAAACTTCTCCAACTTCTATTGTAAGGCAAGGGGGCATGCCTTTTATAGACAAAACTAGGGTAACTTTCAGATTTTGTTTTCACACCCTAAGTCCCTTATTTCAATTTTATTTTTAGCTAATTAGTTGTTCAATTTACGCCTTGTTGGCCAAGTAACACTACCATGTTCCTGAAATTTTAATTAAAACCCAATCTAGAAGGTTCTAGGAGGGGTTCCAATTCAGTTGCTGCAGAATTCTTTTACTGATAAATGTCTATACTACCTCTGTCCTTACCCCTGCATTACTAACTAATGTCAAACTAACCCTAGCCCTTTAGACTTGATAAAAACTGACCATAGTTAGTCAATCAAGGGTTGGAAATATTCAGCTATAACCAAATTATTTTCTAATTATAACTAACAGTCTGATTATTCTAATTAAAACTCGGATTAATTCTAATCAACCATTAAAGACTACTATTATGAACTAATAAAAAAAAATTGAGACCAATCTGAATCAATTACCGGATTAAACAGAAAAGTTAAGAATCAAACAGCAAAATATCAAGCAATGTGAATCAAGGAAAAATGGAACTAATTAAAAACTTAATCAAAGAATATGCAACTATACTAACTAAGTTATCAACTAAAGCTAATCAAAAATAAACTTAAAGACCTAGAACACTGCAATGATGAACAGATTAATAGAAAACTAATTTTAAAAACTGGGAATTCAAATAAAAGAAGAAAGAAAAGAATATCTTACGTATGTAAGGCTTGAACAGGACTGGAACTCAATTCGAGCCTCGGAATGATGTTAAATGTTTGCTCTTCACCAAGAACAAACGAAAACATCATTTCGTGACTCGAATCCAACACTGGACTCAAGAAATTGGGAAGAATTTGATAAACTCGAACTTCTAGGGTTCTGCCATTATACGATTTGAAATTCGAGAAGATCAAGTGGTATTCGAAGGAAACCAGTTATGGGTTTGGTGAGAGGGAGGTGAGGAGAGTCTGGGGTATGATTTTGGAGAGGTTGCGCCACCATGTACGGTGGAGGCGGCGTTAGGGTTTTGATTATTCGAATGATTTGAGGGGGATTTGGGGGAAACTAGGCTTGGATCTGTAATGAGGAGGATGAGAGGAAGCCGGGATGTATTTTTGGTATCCATTGGGTGATCGCTTCCGGCGGAGGCGATTTTTGGCCGGCGGCGGACGGTGGGGAATGGCGGTGCTTGACGGCATTACACCGGAATTAACAAGGGGTTATGACAGACAATGGTTTGGGGGTAGGGGGCTTACGACATTTATATACTTGAAACCTAGTTAGGACCGTTGGATTGATGAGATTCAACGGTCGTGATTAAAGCGATGAAACGATGTCGTTTAGGCATAACAAAGGTTGGACCGGGTTGGCTCTTGGGTTTGGACTGGGTTGGACGGGTTTGGGAGGGTTTTGGCTTGGGCTAGAGTCAAATTTAGAACAAAACTTGGGTTTTTAATAAGACATCTATTTTAATAATTTATTTTTTATTTTCTCTTCTTTTTCCTCATTCTTTTTTAGATTTTTGTTAAATATAAAATTAAAAGTAAAAAGGCATGATTTAAATCTAAAATTAAACTAATTAATTTTCAAAAATTAACTAACTCCTAATTTAAAAGAAAACTAAAGAAAAAATCAAAAATTAAAATGCAAAAAGGACTATTTTTGTTATTTTTTCTTTTATAAAACAACTTAATTACTAAATAATTCTTAAAATGCAAAATCAACCCCTAAATGCATATGCAACACATTTTTGTGTTTTCCACTAATTAAAATGCACAAACAAAAATGCAAATAATTAATAGAAAATGGCACAAAATCCACTAAATTGCAAACACTAAAAGAAATTATTTTGTTTCGAATTGCTGGGAGAAATTCATATAGGGCAAAAATCACGTGCTCACAGCTGCCCCTGTTTTCTTGGAAACACGAAGAGTTTTCGTGCAAAGATAAGTGAGCGGATATGAGCGATTTTTACTCGTTTGAATACTCAGTGTGAAGCATTTTTGTAAGATTTGACCGCACCCTGCTCCCGAGGCTGCCTACATATCCTTGGCTAAAAAGGAATCATGTTAGTATAGTCCAGGAATGTCTGGTAGTTGGGACTACCATGAAGCTGTGGTTTCACTGTTGCTGCTGCTGCTACTGCTTACTGAACCCCTTTATTACACCGCATAAAAAAATAAAAGAAACTAGACTAAGTTATGCTCTATGAATTACAAAAGATCCTATCTATATCTTCAAACTTGCTCTTGCGGTTCTTGTTGCCTTGTTGACTTGTATTCTCCCGTCGACATCCTTTTGTTGCTGCCTTGAATTATGATCTGAGATGTTTTTCCCTTTCTCCGAGTGATGCTTGACCGGCAAAACTCGAAATGTAGTCCTATGTTCTCCAGACGGGCTCCTGAATGCTGAAACTTGGAATGTATTCCTCTGTTCTCCAGGCGGGCTCCCGACTTAAACAAAATAGACAAAAACAAAGAAAATCTTTGCCCCAGTTTGGTGGCTGGGCATCATGTTACGAGATATTAGTAAGAATTTTGAAAACTAAAACTTGAATTGTAATACCTCTGTTCTCCAGGTGGGCTCCTGACTTCTAAAACTTGAAATGTATGCGTCTGTTCTCCAGGCGGGCTCCTGACTTTAACAAAATGGACAAAACAAAGAAAACCTTCTGCCCCAGTTTGGTGGCTAGCATAATATTACTAGATATTAATAAGAAATTAAAAACTAAAACTTGAATTGTAATACCTCTGTTCTCCAGGCGGGCTCCTGACTGCTGAAACTTGATATGTATGCCGCTGTTCTCAAAGCGGGCTCCTGACTGCTGAAACATGAAATGTATGCCTCTGTTCTCTAGGCGGGCTCCTGACTGCTAAAACTCGAAGTGTATGCCTCTGTTCTCCAGGCGGGCTCCTGACTCTGTTCTTCAGGCGGGCTCCTGACTGCTGAAACTTGAAATGTATGCCTCTGTTCTCCAGGCGGGCTCCTGACTGCTGAAACTTGAAATGTATGCCTCTATTCTCCAGGAGGGCTCCTAACTGCTGAAACTTGAAATGTATGCCTCTATTCTCCAGGCGGGATCTTGACTGTTGAAACTTGAAAAGTATACCTCTGTTCTCCAGGCGGGCTCTTGACTTCTTCAAAATAGATAAAACAAAGAAAATTTTCTGCCCCAGTTTGGTAGCTAGCCACATGGGTGATTGTTGAACTGAATCATTCTACCAACCATTATTATGAATTTGAAATCTAAGTCCTATTATCCAGGGAGGTCCTAACAACTCCTAAGTGAACAACAATTACAAACCTAAGTTATATCTTTTAAAGGTATTACTCCCACTACATTTATTATCTAAAAGGTCTTAAACTAATCCTATTATCCAGGTAGGTCCTGAAAATCAAATCAAGGCTTATCCTAAAGACTGACACTTTTACGACTGAATCATACTACGCTACAACAGAATTTATGCTACATATTGCTATCTAATGGAAATCTTAGAACTTGGTCCCATTATTCGGGGAGGGTCCTGAAAACTCCTAATTGAATCCTATCTTAAACATGCAAACTTTGCAATCAACTTACATTCTTTTTTGAAATTTACCTAAGCCCTATTTTTCAGGAAGGTCCTGAGAGTTTACGGTCAAACCTGTTTTGGTGCTAGCTCTTCCCCTACGGAGAGTTTCTCCGAAACAAACGAAAACCTTTTGCCCCTGTTTCAATCAAAGAAAAATCTTGTCAGTTTAAAATGGTGGTTAGTTGATGGCATTCTTGCTGAAGATGTCCCCACTGCTGTGTTTTGCTTTGACTTGCTTCCCAAACTGGCCCTGAACCGCTTGGTTTTTTGACTGACTTTCAAACCCCATGATTTTTGATGACCCGGGTGTTCTATCCCATACTGTTTTTTTTACATTTCTGACCCTTTTATCTGAAACTTTCCATCTCCCCACAAAACTACTCAATCAATCCACCGATGAAACTTCCGGTAACCTTTTGAATCTTACTTTACATTATGCCATCTTTGGTACGTTTTGGCCCCACTGTGCTTTGCAATTGGGAAACCGGTAGTGAGCCTTGACATCCTTTCTTCTTTGTTTTGACCAAAACTGACATTGAAACATCTTAAAGAACAAACCTCAAAAGGAATGAAATGCAATGACCTTGAGAATTAAGGATAAGGAGAATCCAAAACCGGATGACTTACAAAGAGGAGAGAAGAGGAAAATAGACTTATCTGAGTGGAACAGCTGGTACCATTGATCATGACATGCATTTCGGACTAATCGTCCCAATCCGTCCGACCAATCAACTTTGAATTGCCCTGCTTTGTTACCCCAAAGTTCCATAGCCCGATTTCTTCAACCAAACCCTAACCTTGTTCATGCTGCGGTGCCTTGAACGGTTTTTCACCCACAGACCTCTCTCACTTGAAAACTCACTTTCTCCTTAAGGTGCCCGCGAGGGTTTTAACCAATACGACTCTCTCATTTTTTATTTCTCTCAACTTACTTTCGCCTTATGGTGACTGTGAGTGTTTTCACCAATAAGACTCTCATTTTTCATTTCTCACAGCTCGCGTCGCCTTATGGTGCCCGTGAGGATTTTCACCAATAAGACTCTCTCATTTTCATCATATTTCTCCTTGGACCAGAGTGTCGTCCCTGACATGAATCAACCCTTCTTTCCTAACTCGGCATTTCTTGAAGATTGATAAGAAGGTCTTTCTTTGGACCGTAAAGCAGACTTTTGGACACGGTTAGAAAGAAAGGGTACTAAAGGCTCAAAATAATTCAAACGGGCTCAAAAATACAACTTACGGAATCAACTTCCTTACCACATCCACAAACTTCTGCCCCAGTTTCTTTGCTTGGAGACTTTTGGATTTTTATTTTGGTGTGACTGAACCTCAGCAAGAGGCTGCCTACGTATCCTTTTGGAATCAAGTCAAATGTAGTTCACGGCATAGAAATTACTTTGTTGCTTACGTATCCTTTCTATTTCTTCCATTATCTCTTCTTTTCTTTTCTTTCTTCCATTTTCCCTTTCTCTTTTTCTTTTTATCTCTTTCTTTTTCCTTTTTTTTCTACTCTTTTTCTTTTTTTTTCCTTCTACTTTATTTTTCATTTTCGCTTTTCTTTTCTCTCTTTTCCTTTACTTTTCTTCTTCCTTTCTCTTCTTTCTCCTTTTATTGTTTTCTTTCTCTTTTTCCTTCACTTACCTTCCAAGCTTGTGCTTCTTAGCTTTGCTACTAATTCCGAAAGAGGAGTATGAAAGAAAATAAATAAGGCTCGAAGGGGGTAACAAGGGATAAAGTGTTTGGATAGCAGAACAAAATGCCTTCGTCATTCCAATCTCCAAAACATGTCAAGTACAAACAAATGCAACTAAAACAAAGGAAATCGTGCATAATATCTCTTGACCGCATCGGAATTGATGGCCATTTCGACACACTTGCCTTCTATGTATGTCAAGTATAAAGCACCATTGGAAAACACTCTCGCCACGATGAACGGCCCCTGTCAATTTGGGGCGAACTTGCCTTTGGCCTCAGCCTGATGTGGAAGAATACGCCTCAACCCTTGCTGACCCACTTTGAACTTCGTGGGCGCACCTTCTTATTATATGCTCTCGCCATTCACCATTGATGCAACTTGGCCATGACATACTGCTGCCAGCCTTTCTCATCGATTAAACGCAATTGCTCCAGGCGGGTTTTGACCCACTCATCATCATCATATTCAGTTTCATCATCACACTCAATTTCTTGTATTATTGTTTTAGAATTGGATCGACTTTTAAGACTGGGCCGAAGATTCCTCATGCATGTCATGTCATTGAAACCAGCATAAGAGAACTGTGCAAGAAAGAAAAGAAAAACAAAAATGAAACTATAAGGAATGAAGAGGAAGGGAAATTGCATTTCATTGAAATTGAATGATAACAAGGTTTAACACATCCAAATGGATAGAACATAGAATCTAAATCACAACCCTGGAATAATCCAGACAAGCAAAGAAAATCAAAGTTCACTACCAAAACTCCCTCCGATTAGGAAGATGAGTAACTTCCCAATTGTTGATCTTCACATTTGTCCTGACAAAATGCACTTCTTCGTCACCGGAACCTCCCCCAATTTCTACCGTGCTTACTTTATCAAATAAACTTTGGACCCTCTCAAATCAACTCCTCATCAAACACAACCACAGGCTTTGGAATTGCTGACACCGGTTTACTTCACTACCCTGTCTTGACAAATGTACTGCAGAGGTGTGGGATAGGCCTAGAGGGCGGCCATGCTTTCTTTTCCAACTTTGTAGCCTTCTTCACATCATCCCTTGTAGGCTTGAACCCCAGACCAAATGTACCTATATTTTTACGTAGAGATACGGGCTACACAATACCTTGCAAAGATGCATCCAGACCTTTACCCGACATAAAACCATACTTCAATATCTCATTAGCTACCATGCAAATCGAAGGTGATAACATCGGCCTTGAAATGCATTTCCCTTTAGGAATCTTTCCGACAGACATCGTTTCGGAAGTTTGATAAGCAAAAGGTCCTTTATCATCTCTAGCCTCAATAAATGGAGAAGATGAATCTTCATAAAGGGATAAATCCTCCTCCCCACACACAACTATCTCTTGTTTGTCCCACTCAAATTTCACCATTTGATGTAGCGACAATGGCACTGCCTTTGCTGCATGTATCCAAGGCCTGCCCAATAATATCTATACGGGGCGGCCACATTTAGCACTTGAAATTCCACACTGAAACAAACTGGCCTTATCACCAATTCAAGCGTTATATTTCTAACAGAGCTTTTTCCTTTCTCCATCAAGACCTCGAACACCTACACTGCACATGTGGATTCTTTCGGTGTCGATCTTTAACTTTTGCAAAGTGGACAGATGGAAAATATTTGCACTGGATCCATTATCCACCAATACTCTGGTGAAAAAATAATTTTTGCACTTCACCGTGATACACAGAGCTCGATTGTGTCCCGCACCCTCTATAGGAAGCTCATCATCCGCAAACGTGATCCTATTTGCTTCGAAGATCCTACCAACAATCTTTCCTAATTGATTTACTTCTGATGTGATTAGGAACATATGCCTCTTTCAGAATTTTCATTATGTCCCCGCGATGTTCATCTGATTGTGTCAACAAAGATAGCAAAGAAATATTAGCTGGAGTTTTCCTTAACTGTTCAACAATGGAATAGTCTTGCACTTTCATCTTTCTCAAGAACTCTTCGACCTCCTCCTTGGTCACTGATTCCCTTACTGGCATTTGGCTACCCTTGAAGATCTTGGCCTTCCTTAGTTCTTTGGAGGTAAGACATCCTCTAAAATGATTCGATCCTCTGATCTCAACATTCTTCCTCCACTTATTTACCTTTGTGTGTCATTATTGCTAGTTTGTAGTTTCTTGGGACATCTTTTGCCTCAGCCGCTGGCAACCGAGTCGTTGATTTAATAACGATAGGGGTAGCGGGAGACCCTTTCACAATTACAACAGGCTTGCTTGGTATCCCTAATACCACCAACTTTCTCTTTTTCCGAATTGCCCAGACATCATTTGAAGACCCTTCTGCAAACATCACACATTTTCTAGATAGCTGAACTTGCTCCACAACCTTAATGGATTTTTCAATTTCAATGGGAGGCCCGAGATGAGGAGTGCACCTAGCATGGATCCGAGGTCTTGAATAATGGTTTTGTGCCATAGTATTGGGCGTCAGGAACTTTGAGCCAAGTTTCACTAGAAGATAGAAGGGTGTTGGCATGGGGAGGAGCAGCAACAATGGGAGTAGTTAATAACATGCTTGTATTGGCGGGTGGAGCATGAAAAGGCTGGGACAAAATGCCAGGGTAATTGTGGCAAGGGGTAAAACCTGGGGCACGTTGGGAGGAGAGTCCAACGGCATTGGGAATTTGGGATTGTACTGGTAGTGGGACGAAAGCAAGACTTTCGATGTAGTTGGTGGGGAACGAAGGTAGAAGGTGCCCACTAAACCAAGCCTGGTACATCCAAATTATCTGGCGCTTCAACCTTCGGGCCTCTTCTTTCATCTCAAATTCTGATTCGACAACACCTATATCTGATCCCTTACTAGTCATGGTTGTCTTGCTGTTTTGACCTAGCGTGCATGGATGACTCGCCCGAATGCCACAAACTAACCACCTTCCTTCTATGACTATGACAAAGCCATCACGTTAGTGTTAGGGCATTTAACAGTTTGGTAACTGCACATTTTGGGGAATGAATGCACCTAAGCAGTTCATAGTTTCTATTATGCATTTGCTCGGCCGCTTGCGTCAACACGGCTTTTTCCTATTTCCAATTGCAAACTTCTTTTTTCTTTTTTCTTTTTCTTTCTTTCTCTCTCTTTTTTCGTTCTTTCCTTTGTTTTCTCTTTGTTTTTATTCTCTCATTACCTCTTGTTTTGCCATTGTTTCTTTCATTTGGTTTCTTATTTTTCTCTTTTTGTTTTTCTTTTCTCTTTTTTTTTGCCTCATTTATTTTCAATTTCTTTCTTGTTTTCCTCTCTTTTCTTTTCTTATTTCTCTCTTTTTCTTTTTTATTAGGCTACGGTCGAATCCTATGGAGATTGCCTACGTATCATGACCCCGCATGAATCAGACCGAGCGTAGTTCTTGGAGATGAAAGGTAAAAATAATAAAACATTTTTTGGAATTTTCAATTTTCATAGTAAAGAAAACTTTGATTACAATGACTTGAAAACTAACAGGCTTTGAACAAGAAACACAGACTCGAAAAACGAACAACCCACATACTCTAAAAAAACTCAAAGACAAACTTGACCGACTTTAATAGAAAGACAATACAGACTCAAGAAATCACAAATACATTAAGGCTCCAATTGCTCCTGGTGCCCGCGGGGCATCATTTGGCCTCGTCGCGGGCCTATCTACGATATCCCCCTGTAAACGATCCAAATCACTCGTAACCTGCTTGATGAAAGTCATCACTGCGGTGATGAAAGTGGTACGAGTCATATCCTCGCACACATGGCACTTTACCGCAATGTAATTATCAATGGATAGGATCCTCTCTCTAATTCTGCCTTTTTCTTGAAGAAACCGCCCTATCTGTTCACTCCTGGCTTCTAACACTTGAGAATCATAAAGGTTTTGACTTTGCAACTGTTGTATCCCTTCTTGCATTAGGGACATCATATCATAAAAGTGCTCCCTCTCAGCTTTGAAATATCTAGCCTGCTTGGCTGCCTCATTTTCAAGAGCAGCTACCTTTCCTTTTAAGCTAGTGATTGTCCTTTCGTACTTTCTCTTCATCTATTGCACAAATTGAGCCCGACCCTTCGCATTTTCTGACATGTGAGCCCGGGCTTCTCTAGACTAACCTTTTTCTTTTCTAGGTCATCTTTGCATTCGAGGGCTTTCTTTTTCAGGCTGCTTATCAGTCTTTCATCTGCTCGATTCCTCTCCGGGTTTCTGACAGCTATTTTCAATTTTTGGACTTGAGCCTTGAGAGCCTCATTTTCCTGAGTCAATATTTTCTTTTCCCCCTCATCAGCAGTAGCTTGCACATCATTTTCAAATTGCAGGTCCATAACTTATTTTTCTAGCTTGCTTATTTTGGCCCTGTAGTTTTCTTCTTTTGCCAACCAACCCCATTGTTCTTGTGAGTCATTAATAAATTGCTGGACGTGAGCTCTCTTGGCAGGTCTTTGGGGAATCTGGAACCTTTTCCCAAACCAGACATTATACTTAGCATCTACTTCTCCTCTAAATGGGTGTCGGACCATGGTTTTAGGTTCGAGGAATCTACATTCATTCCATATCTCGCAAATTTTATCTTTGAGAAATGCGGCTTTTGGACACAACTCAATGACTTGTTTACTCAGGTCTTCATTATTGGGGATAACTTGAAACATTTCTAATTGGTGCAATACCCGGTGGGGAGCATATGGCTGGATACTCCGGATGTCCATTAAGAGAATATAACACTCTACAGCCGACATGTATAACGCCTAAATGACAGGAAGCCATCCAAATGCCCATTCAATTTTATCGATAGTCAGGGTTCTAAATTGTACAAGCCAAGCTTCAGTACCTTCAGGAAATTCAACACCAATTAATCGTTCTTTAAATTTTTCAATCCAACTTAAATCGGTCAAACCGTAGTTCATATATCCCACCCAGTGGCAGATGTGTTCCTGCATCCACAATTGAAGTAATAGATTGCACCCTTGGAAGAACTTTCCTCTTTCCCGACAGATAGTCAAAGACTGGTAGATTTCAGACAATATCAAGGGAACCACAATGATATTGGCCTTCTTAACTGCAATATCGATCATCCCTACGAGGCCCATTTCTATCTTACCATCTTTTCGTGGACATATCGCAACCCCCAAGAATGCTACTATGAATGTCAATCCCCGCCTCGCTTCCCATTTGTTTCTATTTTCGGCATGGGTCAGCCCAAGGTTTGGCTCTTCCAAACCTCGAGGATTACCATAACGTTTATTCAAGAACATGAGAGTGCAACATCCTTTAGATAGGTTCTCATTCTGAACATCCCGGCTAATACTTAGTAGATCCAAAAATCGATGTAGAGATACCGGTCTCGGTGACAAAGGATATTGACCTCTCAAGTTTCCATCAAGGTCTGCATAACCTGCGATTTCCTCCAGCGTGGGTGTAAGCTCAAAGTCAGAGAAGCGAAATACATTGCGAGTCGGATCCCAAAAAGGTATTAAAGCTTCGATGATATCCGATCTTGGCTTGACATTCAATAAATTGACGAGACCTCCCAGGATTTTCACCACTGTTTCTTTACTACCCTTTGCCAGATCATTCCACCACATGTGAAGCCTCAAGGGGATCTTACTGAAGACTGCGAAAGGTTTCTTTTCAGTTGTGCTCATCCTGCACATTTATTAAGGTGATTAAAAAAATCAAGATTTATTTGACTCAAAACTGAAATTTTTCTTGTTTCTTTTTCAAATTAAAATAAATACCTGGGTTTGCCAACACGGCCTTTTAGCACCTGGGGGACGAAGCTACGTCGGCTAACCGGCCAAAACTTTGGAAAATGACCAAAGGAGGCTGTTCTTGCAAATGCAGCCTTCCGACGTCCTTTTAGGGACATTCAGCTATTTTTGACAAGAATGGTATCACCCTAATTAGAAACAAATTTTGTTCTTTTCAGGCTATTTTAAAAAAAGAAGTTGGACCCGATGGGGGTTGCCTACGTATCCCACACCCTGTGAGAATCAAACTGGCATACTTCGGGCAGATTTGATAAAACCAACTATTTTGAAAACAAAAATCTTTTTTGTTTTTTTTTCAGAAATTCGGCAGAGTTTTAGTATTATTTGGGCATTGGTTTTTTCCAAAATAAATGGTTCCCCTCACTTAGTCCTAACACTGCTATTTTTCGTTCAATTCTCTCCCATTATGTACAAGTCGGTCAACATGCAAAGCCGAGCAAATAGATGTACAAGTAGCATGTAAGATGCATCAGGATGGTCTTTTCATTTCAGGTCGCCTGTACTAGACGGACCCAACCCCTGTGTGGAGTCCCCTAAGTAAAATGCACATGATGCAAACAAACATTCCTACTAGGGATCCGACATGAGGCTTTGTTATACTAGGTTTAAAACCTGGGTTTATTGTTGTAGACCTGGCTTACCCGAGTGGATAACTCGAGCTGGGGGGCAACGTACCGGGGATACAGAAGCTCTGCCGGCTTAGCAACTTATCCGAACCTCGTTATAAATGGGATAAGACTCTAAACAGAAGAGAAGTCACACGAAGTATACCCTTTTCCATGATGTAGAAGAAACAAAGAGAGGAAGGGTTTTGTAGCAGTTTATATATATAATTCACCAAATATCAAAGCGGTAAAAGCATTTAGCACATTAAGCCCAAACATGTAACAAAATTAGATAAAGCCAAATATAACAATTATTCTAAGCTCGAATTCTGAACCCTGAATCAAAGTTCTAGGTTCTTGTCCCCATCAGAGTCGTCAGAGCAGTCATATCTGGCGTAATTGTCTGATTTTAATACATTTTGAACCTATGCACAAATTTTAGCTTTTAACCGCTTTTGTTCAATTTTTAAAGAATATTGAACGTCGTTTAAAACATGTCTTTGGATCGCATCACATGAAATGCAACCGCAATTCTAAACACATTTTATTCAACGTTTTAGGATTTGGATTTGGGTCACATGAAATGCACACCCGAGTTTAAGAAGGTAAAATTATTAAATAATGTGCCTAAAGCAACTAACGCGTTGATAACTTTGTGGAAGGCCATGAAAATTCGCTAAATGGAACATCCCGATTCCTAGGTATTTTATAGAAGTAATTAAAGAGGGCCATACAACTTATGAATTTTGTTTGGCGCGGCGCACCTCATTTTATTTTAAAGGCCATCCTAAAAGGCACTATTATTCTCTATTAAAGATTGTCTCTAAAAGGCCTAATTAATTGATATTGTTAAAAGCATTTAAACGAATTCGGGCCTCAAGATCAGGTCCAAACTTAAACAAGAGGATCTTCAATATTGAAAACCCCCTTAATTCAAGTTTGCCACCTAGATTTAAAGGCCCAAGCCCATATAATAAAGTAAACCAATAATTCCAAAGACAGATTCGGCCTCCAATACACTGGGCTTCGAAAATTAGCCCAAGAGTGAGGGACAATTAGGGCAGCTTTTATTAGAAGAAGTCCAGTCATGGGCTTCTGAATAGGCCCAAATCAAAGTCCAGTAAGGGGGCTCAAAATTAGATCTCTAATCGGTCCACTACTTAGCACATGTGAACTAATTCAAAAGACTATTAATATTGGGCTTCTTATTATACGACTAGGCCCAAATCTCTGATACTAATCTTAGTTTTGGGCTTGTTAAATAATTTTATAAAGCAAATGCACCATATATTCATATCACAGGTATGCTGGTTTTAGAACAATTCACACAATTTCAACTTATTTGCCTATTGATAACTAACATCCTCAACACGGAAATTTAACAGTAGTTTCAGTAATTCATAAAACCGGTATAAATATATATATTAACTTTGGACTTTGTTTCTAATCCACACCTTAGTCCAAACTTAATCCTCAAGCTAACATAATAATCACATTGGAACTGACTAAACTACAGCTAACATCACATTCACACAAGTCTGAGAAAATAGTTCATGCAGTCCAATTAATACAAATCAGTGTATTGTTCAAATAAACATAACTACTCTATACTTTTAAGATAAAATAGAACAAGAAACTTCAGGGATCAAATCAAATAACATTTACTCATTTTATCTTCCAAATCAGTCCTACATTGATTCTTCACAGGTCATATGGGACCAAAGGAGTACCTGGAGAATAGATAAATGAAAGGAATGAGAATCAGCAGGGCAGATAATAGCAATCAAAACCAGCAGCAACACAACTCACAAATTGAGTGCCAAAACCCTAGAAAATGTGATCTCAATCAAACAAAACCCACAGCAAACCAGCTTTGTAAAATATCACTCAAATTCGCATTTGAAAGTGATTTCAATCGAATGCATACCTAGCATTTCTGAATTTTAACCTTAGAGCTAATGTTTCATCCCTATTTTAATCAAGGATTCAATTTTGGATTTCTAAAACTCTCAACTTTCAGCTTTTAATTTTTTTTTGGTTTTTCTTTTTGGACTGGAATTTCGAAGTTTCAGATTCTATGGATTTCTAAATTTTTTAAATTTTTGAATTTCAGATCTATCTCTCTCTAACTTTTGAATTTTTCATATCTAAACCTTCTAAAAACGTTTCAGATTTCTAAAACTTCTCGAACTTCTATTGTAGGGCAAGCGGGCATGCCTTTTATAGACAAAACTAGGGTAACTTTTAGATTTTATTTTTACACACTAAGTCCCTTATTTCAATTTCATTTTTAGCTAATTAGTCCTTCAATTCATGCCTTGTTGGCCAAGTAACACTACCAAGTTCCTGAAATTTAATTAAAACCCAATCTAGAAGAATCTAGGGGGTTCCAATTCAGTTACTACAGGATTCTTTTACTGAGAAATGCCTATACTACCCTTGTCCTTACCCCTAAGTTACTTACTAATGTCAAACTAACCCTAGCCCTTTGGACTTGGTCAAAACTGACCATAGTTAGTCAATCAAGGGTTGGGAATATTAAGTTATAACCGAACCATTTTCTAATTATAACTAACAGTCTAATTATTCTAATTAAAACCTTGATTAATTATAATCAACCATTAAAGACTACTATTATGAACTAATCAAAAAAAAAATGAGACCAATCAGAATCTATTACCGAATTAAACAGAAAAGTTAAGAATCAAACAACAAAATATCAAGCAATATGAATCAAGGAAAAAGGGATCTAATTAAAAACTTAATCTAAGAATATGCAACTATACTAACTGAGTTATCAACTAAAGATGATCAAAAATAAACTTAAAGACCTACAACACTGCAATGATGAACGGATTAACAGAAAACTAATTTCAAAAATGAGGAATTCAAATAAAAGAAGAAAGAAAAGAATATCTTACCTATGTAAGGCTTGAACAGGTCTGGAACTCGATTTGAGCCTCGGAATGATGTTAAACATTTGTTCTTCACCAAGAACAAACGAAAACATTATTTCATGTCTCGAATCCAACACTGGACTCAAGAAATTGGGAAGAATTCGACAAACTCGAACTTCTAGGGTTCTGCCATTCTACGATTTGAAATTCGAGAAGCTCCGATGATATTCAAAGGAAACCAGTTATGGGTTTGGTGAGATGGAGGTGAGGAGAGTCTGGGATGTGATTTTGGGGAGGTTTGGGAGGTTGCGCCGCCATGTACGGCGCAGGCGGCATTAGGGTTTTGATTATTCGAGGGATTTGAGGGGTATTTGGCGGAAACTAGGCTTGGATCTGTATTGAGGAGGACAAGAGGAAGCAGGGCTGTATTTTTGGTAGCCATTGGGTGATTGCCGTCGGCAGAGACGATTTCCGGCCGGCGACGAACGGTGGGGGATTGGCGGTGCTGGGCGGCGTTACACTGGAATTAACAAGGGGGTATGAGAGACGATAGTTTGGGGGTAGGGGCTTCCGACATTTATATACTTGAAACCTAGTTAATTTCGGACTGTTGGATTGATGAGATCCAACGGTCGTGATTAAAATGGATGAAACGATGTCGTTTAGGCATAACAAAGGCTGGACCGGGTTGGCTGTTGGGTTTGGACTGGGTTGGACGGGTTTAGGAGGTTTTTGGCTTGGGCTGGAGTCAAATTTGGCCCAAAGCTTGGGTTTTTAATAAGACCTCTATTTTAATAAAAAAAAATTATTTTCTCTTCTTTTGCCTCATTCTTTTTTAGATTTTTGTTAAATAAAAAATTAAAAGTAAAAAGACCTGATTTAAACCTAAAATTAAACTAATTAATTTTCAAAAATTAACTAACTCCTAATTTAAAAGAAAACTAAGGAAAAAATCTAAAAGTAAAATGCAAAAAGGATTATTTTTGTTATTTTTCTTTTATAAAACAACTTAATTACTAAATAATTTTTAAAGTGCAAAATCAAACCCTAAATGCATATGCAACACATTTTTGTATTTTTCACTAATTACAATGCAAAAACAAAAATGCAAACAATTAATAGAAAATAGAACAAAATCCACTAAATTGCAAACACTGAAAGAAGTTGTTTTGTTTTGAATTTCTGGGAGTAATTCATATAGGGCAAAAATCACGTGCTCACACAAGGTATACCTGGGAACGGGATTGACCGCCGAACTCAGGAAAGAACTTGTTCCATTCCTTATTAATAACATCGACTATTTCGCTTGGTCCCGCCTAAGTATGACAGGAATCCCGCCGGAGATAACCACCCATCGACTAAGAGTCGACCCAGGTACAAACCGGTGAAGTAAAAAAGGAGGCCCCAGTCCGATGTAAAACATGCGTTCATCGAGGACGAGGTAACAAAACCCCTTAAAATAGGGTCCATTAAAGTACCCAGAATGGCTGGCCCATGTAGTGGTAGTACCTAAAAAGGGAAATAAGCTAAGAATATATGTAGATTATAAAGACTTGAATAAGGCATGCCCTAAGGATTCATTCTCATTTCCCAACATCGATCGCCTGATCGATACTCCTACTCAGGGTATAATCAAATTCAGATGAACCCCAAGGATAGGGAAAGAATTACGGTACCTACTATTACAATATAATAGACTTCGGGCTGAAAAACGTCGGGGCCACATACCAACGTATAGTTAATAAAATGTTCGAGCATCTAATAGGCCAATCCATGGAAGTTTATATTGATGACATGCTACTTAAGTCCCTGCGCGCAGAGGACCATTTGACTCATTTGCAAGAAACATTTGACATCCTCAGAAGTTACAACATGAAGCTTAACTTGGAGAAATGTGCCTTTGGAGTGGGTTCGGGCAAATTATTAGGCTTCATGGTGTCGAATAGGGGGATAGAGATCAACCCCGATAAAATAAAGGGCATCGAAGAAATCACGGTGATAAATAATGTAAAAGCAGTACAACAGCTGACAGGATGGATAGCGGCTCTAGGAAAGTTCATATCGAGGTCATTGGATAGAAGCCATCATTTCTTCTCTTTACTCAAAAAAAAAAACAACTTTGAATGGACTCCAAAATGCCAACACGCCTCGAAAGAATTACAGCGATATCTGACTAGCCCACCTTTGCTCCACACGAGGATGAGATGCTGTATCTATACTTTGCCGCATCTGAGATAGCGGTAAGCGGAGTGCTGGTTCGAGAAGATCAAGGTACGCAATTCCCTGTCTATTATGTAAGTCGGACCATGGGGGATGCCGAAACCAAGTATCCACACCTGGAAAAATTAGCTCTTGCGCTAATAAGCGCATTGCGAAAATTGAAACCTTATTTTTAGTGCCACCGTATTTGCATTTTAACAATGTACCCTCTCCAAAGCATATTGCATAAGCCTGAATTATCGCACCGATTGGCCAAATTGGCCATCAAACTACATGGCCGACTTCTCGCCCTCCCTTGTGCCCAATGTAGAAAGGAGCTCCTACTAAAAGCGGGCACATCTTCCGGGGTATAGACCCTGTTCACCGACGCCGCCTCGAACGTGAAAGCATCCGGACTCGGTATAATCCCGAAGCCACCCACAGGCGGCATGATCAAGCAATCTATAAAAACTGCAAGGTTGACTAAAAATAAGGCCAAGTATGAGGCTATGGTTGCAGGTCCGGAATTGGCTAAAAGCCTGGGAGCTGATGCAAAGATACTTGGACAAAATCAAAATCACATTACGCCGTTTCAAGGAATGGACCCTAGTCCATATACCCCAAGAGCAGAACAGCGAGGCCGATGCCCTCGCTAACCTAGGATCATCTATCGAAATGGATGACTTACTCCCCGGGGCTGTTGTTCAACTATCCAAATTAGTGGTCGAGGAAGGTCATGCTGAGATTAACTACACTAGCCTACCATAGGACTGGAGAAAGAAATATATTGACTACCTAAAAGATGGGAAACTACCCACGGATCCAAAAGAATCGAGGGCCTTGCGTACCAAAGTAACCCGATTCTCGCTCGATGAAAGTGGAACTCTTTACAGGAGAACTTTTGATGGCCCTCTAGGTGTATCCGTGGGGCTAGGAGATACCGATTATGTGCTCCGAGAGATCCACGAGGGGATCTACGGAAATCACTCTGGTGCCGATTCCTTAATTTGAAAAATAATCAGGGCATGCTACTACTGGGACAACATGGAAAAAGACGCTAAGGAATTCATCCGAAAGTGCGACAAATGCCAGTGATTCGCCCCTATGATTCACCAACCCGGCAAACAACTACATTCGGTCTTATCGTCATGGCCGTTCATGAAATGGGGAATGGACATCGTCGGACCTCTACCAACGACACCAGGTAAAGCTAAATTTATTTTGTTTATGACTGACTATTTTTCAAAATGGGTGGAAGTGCTGGCCTTTTGAAAAATAGGAGAAAAAGAAGTCATTTATTTCATCCGGGACCACATTATGTGCCAATTCGGGATTCCTTCCGAGATAACATGCGATAATGAGAGGCAGTTCATCGGAAGCAAAGTAACACAGTTCCTTAAGGATCACAAAATCAAAAGAATCCTGTCAACACCCTACCACCCCTGTGCATACGGCCAGGCCGAGTCCACGAACAAAACCATTATCTAAAATCGAAAAAAGAAGATATAACGCACTAAAGGATGATAGAGAGAAATATTGCCCGAAGTACTATGGGCGTACCGAACAACTCTAAATCGAGCACAGGGGAAACACCTTTCTACCTAGTGTATGGTGTCGAGGCTTTGATACCAGTGGAGGTAAGGGAACCAAGCGCCAGATTCCAACACACCACTGAGAGCTTGAACAATGAGGCCATCATTACGGCCCACAAACTATTGGATGAAAAGCGAGAAGCCTCGCTGATTAGAATGGACGCCCAAAAGCAAAGGATATAAAGATACTATAACAGGAGAACAAACCCCTAATATGTCGGAGTCGGGGACATTGTCCTAAGAAAAGTAACCCTGAACACCCGTGACCCTAATGAAGGAAAGCTAGGTTAAAATTGGGAAGGACCGTACCGCTTCCTCGAAGTAATCAGATAAGGGTCCTACAATCTCGGTAGCATTGAAGGAGAACAACTTCCAAGCAACTGGAATATATCAATGCTGAAATGATACCACTGCTAGGGTGTCCGATTGAAAATTCTGAAACACCCTCGAGCATGCGTTGCATTCTTTTCCTTCGACCGGATTTTGTCCCTAGAAGGGTTTTACCGGCAAGGTTTTTAATGAGGCAACATCTATATGCTACCTAAGAATGACTCAACAAAGTATTCAAGGCTTCCTTCCTATCAACCTCGAATACTGGGGGGCATCCCCCCGAAGGGTCACCTACTCAGGAAACCAAAGATACGACAAATGGGGTCTCGATTGGAAAATGATATATCGGGCCAAACGGTTGAACTAACCGTGTCCGTATAGCATAGCCAGGCCCCTAGTAGCGAAAGCATGTATACTTGTACCAAGTAATCGATGAATACTTTCCATCAAAGCATTTCACGCTTCAAAAGGGACTCGACATTTCTGTAAAAGCGGCTCCTCTGTCAAAAGCGCCCCGAACACTCGGGGACTGGCATCAAACTATCAAAAATGGCATGGCCTCCGGGTAGGAAACTCCAAAATTGTAAGCCCTCAATGAGGCAATACCAAGTTTACAAGTAATGGCTCCCGAGCTGAGAAATCCTCGATGACTTATGGACTTCCTAAATGACCTCCGGGACGGAGCTCTAAACTTATAAGCCCTCAACGAGGCAACATCAAAGTTACAAAATGGCTCCAAAGCCAAAAGCACCCCGAACACTCGGGGACTGGCATCAAAATTTCAAAAATCGCATGGCCTCTGGAACGAAAACTCTGAAATCGTAAGCCATCAATGAGGCAATACCAAGTTTACAAGTAATGGCTCATGAGCTGAAAAATCCTCGGTGACTCGGGGACTGCCTGAATGACCTCGGGGTCGGAGCTCCAAACTCATAAGCCCTCAACGAGGCAACATCGAAGTCACAAAATGGCTCTAAAGCCAAAAGTGCCCCGAACACTAGGGGACTAGCGTCAAAATCTCAAAAATCGCATGGCCTCCGGGTCTAAAACTCAAAAATCGTAAGCCCTCAATAAGGCAATACCAAGTTTATAAGTAATGGCTCCCGAGCCAAGGTACCCTTGATGACTTGGGGTCTTTTGCCAATCACCACTTACTAAAATCCCGAGTCCATAAGACCCCAAGTGGGCAGATTCGATCTTGTAAAACCTATATAAGGCAACAACAACATCCGTAAGACCTCAAGCAAGGCATGAACCATACTTGTACCAAGTATCCAAACCGTAAGACCTCAAAGGCATGTAAAACTTGTAAGACCTTGCTAAAGACATAAACCCGATCTCAAAGTTAAGGCTATATATCGAACTTGTAAGACCCTTAAAAGGCATACCCTCGTTATAGACGCCAAAACTACTTCACTCGGGACTAAAAAGGCTCCGTCCAAACAGAAATGACTATGGTTACAAGGCTGTACTAGCCAAACTAACACGATTCGGGGACGCCCGACCATCGCTACAAAATCATAGGCCTTCAATTTCTTCAGATCAACTTTGAAAATAATCAGTTAAACAGGCTATCCTCGACATAGGCAAAAGAGTTCTGACCATGTCAGCTCCAAATTACAGGCTTCGAGATACTCGGCTTCCGAGCCAAACCTCCCGAGGTTCTTGATCATCGCCATATAATGGCTCATAATCGAGCTTTTTATCAAACCATCGAAGAGTAAGGAAAACACAATCTCAAAAATCCTTAAGGAGGGAAAAATAAAGCCTATATTAGAGGTCGCATCTACCCAAAGCGTAAGAGCTATTGTCGCCAGCTCCCATAAAAAGGTCACATCCACTTAAAGCGTAAGAGCCATTATCGCCAACCCATACAAAAGGTCGCATCGACCCAAAGCGTAAGAGCCTCAGGGCTAGAATGAAATTAAAAAACTTGAGGGTCAAATGAGCTCGAGTCGAAACCCGACTCGAAAACTGAACCGAAAATAGCTAACTAAAAATGCCTGAGAGCAAAAGCATAAGAGCTCGAATGCCAGCTTACACTAAAAGGTCGTACCAACCTAATGCATAATAGCCAATGTCGCTAGCACAAAAATCAAAGAGCATAAAAACCCAATGCGTAAGAGCCACTGTCGCTAGCACTAAAATCAAAGGTCATACCGACCAGATGTATACGAGCCAAGTCTAACTCAATAACACTCGGGGACTGACCTTCGACCGCTGTGGGTCGCTCATCAACAAAAAAACTCGAGGGTCTAACCCAAGATCTAAAATATTGGAATGATTTCCAAAAAGCATCACATATTATTTCCCAAAAACAAAGGGTAAAAAAAGGGATAGGAAACGAAAAGCCTTTTATAAATATTGCTTACAGAGGCGTGTTTACAAGTCCTATAAAAACCCTTACAAAGAAGGAACCAAATAGAACCTTAATCTATCATCAAGCATACATCTTCGATCTCTCCCTCAGAGGTTGCACCCCAACGATTCCGACTACAGCTTCAGGTCTCTCAATGGCCTTTTCCCCTCTGGGGGCTTCACCTTCGTTCTCGTTATCTCCTGAGCCACTACCTGATGCACCTCCAGAAGAAAACCGGGCAACATCCTTCTTCTCCAGGGTCTTCACCCTCTCAGGCTCGGCAGACAAATTAACAACCCCCGCGTGTATATCGTCGAGAGCCTACCTTAGAGATTCAAACCGAGCACACTCCACAACTTGAGTTACCTTCAATTCAGCCTCCTCAGGTGCTCTCCTGGCTTGAGCATTTTTCGCAACGACATCCTCTCTATGAAAAGATATAAGCGCCTCAACTTTAATTTAGATCCCGGATAATGCAGCTACTAACTTAGAATGGAGAACTTTAGACTTGTCACTATCCGCCCTCTCATCACGAAGCTGATGACCAACTAAATCTATCTTTTCTTGAAGGGTATCCCTCTTAGAAGTTATCCCTCTCACATGTCATTTGAGTTTAACAACTTCGAAATCTCTGGCTCGAAGCTTCTCCCTCAGTAGGGCACCTTCCTTCTAAACTGAACAATTAGATAAACGATATCAAAACACTAGGATGTGACAAACATTCAGGGAATAGCAAATGAAAACTAGGTAACCTGCTCAACAAGGTGAGTCTTCTCGTGCTAGTAACTGGCCACCTCAGCCTGAAACCAGGTGAAAGTCTGATTGTAATGTGCCCCATCCTGAAGCATGAAAAAGACAAGTTAGAAATATAAAGATCACGACAACAAGTAGAATTTACAAGAACTACCTGCTCACAAAGCCTATCTATCTCACTGAGGACGAGCAAGGCCTCGAGCTCGAGAATTCCCTCGGGAGCGGCTAAAAGCTTTTCAGGCACATCTCAGCCTCCTATGAGCACCCACGCATCGGAAGGTTCCTCATTCTGGGCATCTCGTGTTCCCCTAGGAGGTAAGATCGTTCCCCGAGGAGAGTCACTCACCACAATAACACCTACATGGTCAATCAGAGTTGCCTCTTGTCCTTGTAGGGCTCTGAAACCGGTTTCCTCCAAACCACCTACTGGATGTGTCTCAGCTCGAGGGATATTTTGGCCACCGGCCATCTTGGGAGCATCACCCGACACCCCCTCTATAGCCTCTCCAGCTCGAAGTTGGGCCGCGATGACATCAAACTCCAGCTTGGGAGCCACCATTTCTATGTCATGAGGGTCGATAAGGTTTTTCCCTCTCTCAGATGCCATCGGGAAATCATTTTCCCCTTCGCCTCCAACTCAGGGACCCTCCGTTGCCTCTAGAATTAGGGCAGCTGGGTCGGCCTTAGTTTCTTCCACCTTGGCCTTCTTGGATTCCAAAGGTTCATTCAACAATTCCCTTTGTATTTTCTTCCCTTCATCGGGTCCCTAGGTACCCTCCTCACCAAGTGATGCTCCTTTCATCAAGGGGATCTCCCCCAGACCTACACAAATGCAAAAGGTAAGCACAGAGAGTAGGGGATGTGACGACCTAAAGGGTCATCACCATATTTCTCCCTTTTTCTGCACTTCTAAGGCCTTGAAAACCTCATTTTTAGTTGCCTCGATTTGCGTGCACAGTCCAGGCGCGTAGCCGGAAAGGTTTTATGTTAAAATATGTGAATTTTGTGAAAAAATTGAAGAATTATGATATTAATTTTGATATAGTTGACTTTGATAAACATTTTGGGTAAACAGATCCGGACCCGTGATTTGATGGTCTCGGGAGGTCCGTAGGAAATTATGGGACTCGGGCATGTGCTCGGAGTTGAAATTCGAGGTCCAGAACCCCGATAAAAGAATTGTTCTATTAAATTGTTTTTTGAAATTATTAAGGAAAAATAGAAATGAAAATGAGCTAGAAAATATAGGTATCAGGCTCGTATTTTGGTTCCGACGCCTGGTACAAGTCATAAATATTGGTTAAGCGCTTCCTGTAAAGTTTGGTTGAGAACGGACGTTGTTTGACGTGTTTCGAACTAAAAATGGGAAATTTGGAAGTTATGAACTTTGAAATGAAAATCATGAGTTTGAGGCTCGATTCTATGTAAATGATGTTATTTTGGCGATTTGATCGCGCGAGTAAGTCCGTAGGATGTTGTTGGAGTTATGTGTATGTTTGGTTTGGAGCCCCGAGGGCTCAGGTGAGTTTTGAGTAGGTTCAGGGAGGCCTTTGGCTTAAAATATCAGGTGTGGCAGTATAGCAGGTCCCACGCGGCCGCGGTGCATTTCTGCGCGGTCCGCGAAGGCAGGGTCAGAAAAAAAATCAGTGGTTTAAGTTTAACCAGCGCGGCCGCGCACCAAATCAGTGCGGTCCGCGCTGGAAGCCACGCGGCTGCGGCGCATTTCTGTGCGGTCTGCGTGGCTAGGTTCAGAGA